>JAHBCN010017270.1:0-18506 GCA_019359885.1 Listronotus oregonensis | reverse complement strand
ATGCTAATATCATATTCAAATTCAGTGGCCCAAAATATGTATATGTACCATTAAAAATAAGGAACACTTTTTTAAGCAAAATGTACGTTTTAGGGGTATAGGAGGTAAAAAAGGGTAAATTTACCCCCTTTTTAAATGTATTTCTAATATCATATTCGAATTCATTGAACCTATTTGTTTGGGGAAAAAACTTTTGTTAGCGAAATGTATGTTTTAGGGGTGCAGAGGGTAAAAAAGGGTGGATTTAACCCATCTATACTCTCAAGCATAATTTCTAATATTATATTCGAATTCAGTGGCTCAAGAAACCTGTAAAAGAAAGGTTTTTATGGAATAATCTTATGCTTGAGGGGTAAAAGGTTAAAATAACTCTCTTCGTAGTATCCACTATTTCTTTCCGACAGTTTGTAGTTGATCTGTTTTTTTAAGAAAATGCAAAAGATTTCATCTTGATTCATGACCTTCCAAAATCATTTTACGGTAAATTTCAGATTTACCCGTACTAATATGCATTTCTCCTCCGTTGCCTCACTACTCCACTACCGCTACTCTACTCTGCTTCGCTCGCCGTTTTTCGCGTTTTTCACGACTTTTAGAGACTTTTTCACCAATTTCCCACCGCCTGAGCAAAAAATTCAAAATATGATGAAAAAGATTTTGATCTCTACTTTCATATACCGTTTTCAAAATCAAAATATTTTGATTTGCCTTAAAACGATCAGCCTCGCAAAAAAGCCCTTAAAATTTGTGATGAGCCCTAACTGATGACTGTGATATAGTATGAAATGAATGAATGAATATTATCATGTGGGGGATATCATTGATGACTGATATAGTTTAAAAAGTACTGTGATATCTCACAATTGAAGACTCATAATTTTAAAAATAAAGGAAAAAGTAATTAATTCAATACTGCCCTTTTAATCCTATTTCTAATCCTATTTTAATATTGTTAATTCCATTTTAATATTTGTAATCATATTTTAATATTCTTAACATTTTAAACTTTGGTGTACTGAAATTTAGGTAATCTATTTTTAGATGTATTGTGATGTTAGATTATGTATCATAATTACATTGAGTTTTTATATATGTATAAAAGTACATGTTAACATAGAAAAAAGACTGACGTGTGTAAGCACTGTATGTGTAGTAACATGAATAAATGATTTGATTTGAAAAATAAATCGAAAACAATAAATCCAACAGAAACCATTTTCTGCATAGTTAAACTACATATTATTAGCTTTCATTTTTCAAAAAATTACCCCTAAATCTTTAAACCGAACGGAAATATATTTTTTTGAAAAAAGGTAAATTTTTGGAGTTTTTCCGGATTTTCTAGACGGGAAATCCTCGAAAAAGCTTTTTAAAAAACCATTTTGTAGGTTTTTTAATTCTCTAAAATAGTCCCATTGACACCATCGCGATATTTTTAATAGTTTTTAAGTTATACGCAAAACACTAAAAAATTTACGTTTTTTATAGTTTTTATTGTTTAAACAATTACTGTAAACAAATTACTCGCGTCTAGAGATACCCCGTGATCACGAGCTTCTTGACAGTTTTGACACATGAAGCATGCTTTATTATAAAGAGACTCGGCTCGTTATTTAAAAAGTAAGCTTTTTCTAAATAATTTAAAAAAAGCAAATCTTCGGTCTTTTCCAATACGTCTCCGCATTTTTACGTCTGATATATAATTGGGGAAAATAAAAAGCCGCTTTGCTAACCAGAACTAACCAATATCGACTAGAACTTAGGGCTTTTGAATGTGTCTAAATTATCCCTACATAGAAGTTCTTAACAAAATTTTTATAATTTTTGATTTGGTAGAAGTTATATATTTTTTTAAACTGTAATTACATATTCCCCGGTTTTTTTTTAATACTTTGTTAAAATTTTGTTTATAACTTCTACAAATAATTTAGACAAATTTAAAAGCCCTAAGTTCTAGTCGGTCATGGTTGGTTCTTGTTAGCAAAGCGGCTTTTTATTTTCCCCAATTATAATTCAGACGTAAAAATGCGGGACATATTAAAAAAGACCCTAAATTATTACATTAAAATGTAATTTTTGTTCCGAGTCCCTGCATAATAAAGCGTTTTATGTGTCAACACTGTCAAGAAGCTCGTGATCACGGGGTATCTCTAGACGCTAGTAAACAAATTCGCTGGAGCCAAAACCGGGGTTTTCATCTATTTATCATGTTTTAACAGATGGCACAGGTTGTTTCCGGCTAAATTTAAGTGTATGGTCATTTATTTGCTCTGTTCGATTTTCGAGATTCCGTATCAACATCGCTCCCCAAAATAAAACACCAGGCATAAATTTTATTTTTCATGTACTTTTGTTTTTAAAGTATGTGGTATCTTTTAAATGCAAAATAAAATTTATAAAGAGCGTAAATATAAGTTGCTATTGAATTTAAATTAGTATGGGTACGTGTTTTAATTGATAAGACATTAAGAACAAACAATTAGTAGAATAAGTAGTTATGTAGGTAACTAGGCAATTGTTGTAAAAAATTATGCAGGCACTCTAAAATCAATTCCTGGTATATTTATCATGTTATCTTTACATAATGACGTGACATGTCGGTGTTTTACTCTTTTACAAAAGCTGTGGTGTCAGTACCAAACTAAAATTTTGTAAAATATTTAACACCCACGGTACGTTAGTACTTAGGCCTCAGCCTTCGTGAACTGCCCCAAGTTAAAAAAAACTTTCTTAAAAATGAACACATAAAAAAAGGTCAAGTAATATTTAAAAAAAATAAAGTATGCTTTTATTTTTTAAACTGGATATCTTTAAAGTATACATAAATTGTATTTCGGTTATTTCGGTTTTGTTCTAGCTATTTAATAAAATAAAAAATTAGAGGACAGCCTCAAAAAAAAAAACGCACAGCGTTGATAGATTTATTTAACTTATTTTTTAAATGTTTTTTTTTTATTAATTGGTCTTTGTTGAAATTTTAAATAATTGCATCTATAATATAGATATTTTATTTGCTTTCACACATAATAAATCTAATACGTAATTTAGAAAACCATTAACCATATCTTTAGTAAGTAGTAAATACAGAAGACTGCGCCGTTCGCGGCGAGCTGCCCACGCTTGCCGCTGCTCCATCGGGTTGTCGGTTTTATCGCGAATCCCCTTGAAGTGTTCGGCGCTAGTCAATCAGTGAATCAGTTTGTTCGCTTGAGCGTATGGAAAGTCGTGGTGTTTTCCTATTTAATTATTTACATTAAATTTATTTTCTGGGGTTTTGCATTTTGTGTGAATCAGGATTTAGTGGGATCGTGCGAAAACCCTGCTTTTTATTGACAAATATAGAGAAAAAGCAAATCTTTGGAATCTCCGTCATAAGAATTAATTTTAACAAATTAAAAAAAAAATGACGCATGGAAGGAACTGGCGAATGAAATGGAAATAGATGTAAAAAAATTAAAAAAAAAATTAACAGCCTACTGGAGTCGCTTAGAACAAAGTTAGCTAAAATGAAAGGTAATTGTCTCGAAAGTTGCCTCCTCTCCGATTTTGACCAAATTTGGTATACGGAAGTTTCTTGGGATCACGAATCTGAAAAAATATTTTTAGGCAACGTTTCGTTTTCGAGATATTCATCATCAAAGTTAAAAATCAAACTAACCTCATATTTACTATATTCCCCCTTGTTTTTATACACAATTTTTGATTTTTACACTAAAGTGGCACACAATATTTTATAAACACCTTTTAAAACCTTGTATTTTTATTATTTTACACCTTTTTTTCATTAAATTGCGAACTTTCCAGTTCAAAGGCAGCAGGCATAATTGTTTACAAAAACCATAGTGTATACATGCTTGCCGCCACGTTGTGGCGTGTGAAAGTGGAGGTTTGCAATTAAATGGAAAAAAGGTCTAAAATAAATATAAAAATGTAAAAAAAAGTTTTTAAAATTTGTTTGTAAAATATTGTGTGCCAATTTAGTGTAAAAATTAGGAATTCTGTGCAAAAAGGAGGAGGAATAGTGTAAATAAAGTTAGTTTGATTTTAAACTTTGATAATGAACATCTCGAAAACGAAACGTTGCCGAAAAAAAAATGTTTTCCGATTCAAAAAATTCCCGTATACCAAATCTGGTCAAAATCGGAGAGGAGGCAACTTTCGAGACAATTACCAAATAAAAAAGCTGCGGGATTTTCTGTCACTTTTATCGCCTTTTTAAAAGAAGTGTCTGCTTTGACCATTTTTGGTTCGACCAAGTTAACCAGGAGTTTAAAAAATTCGAATAAAGTTTTTGTATTGGCCTGTGAATTCTTGATTTTTGAGAATGCTCAATAAAGTCTGTCCAACGTTTTGTTATCTGCTTCTGTACAATTTCGTTACCCAAACGAGCTTTTTTTTCTTGACTTGACCTCCATGTCTGATATTTTCGACGACACTGTAAAGACGAATGGTGGATCACTTGTGAACCGAGCATTCAAACGCGAATATTCGCCACGATGTGGTGATGAACTGAACGGGTTGCTGTAGTGCAATGCTCAGAGCGAGCATTACATTACAACGTTCGGTTACAAGTCAGTCGCCGCTTTAAAAATAACCTATTATGCAGGAATAGCTACAGAATTTTACATGTTCTGCTGTGCCGTGCCTGCATGGGATAAATTATTTAAACAGCAATGGAAATTGTTCAAGTATAAAATATTCTAGAAATGGGTCTAAAAATAAAAATATCTGGTTAGAGATTTTAATGCAGTAAAGCACGCTAAAAATAAAACATATTGTCGTTTTGGGTAAACACATGAAATCGGTTGCTATACTAGAGAGAAAATGCGAAATAATTTTTTTAAAAAGTAAAATATTCTTCGGGATCCAAAACAATGTTTTTTATAGATCCCTATTTACTGTTTCAGATGAAAAAAATTAAGTTAAGGTAAGTTATTTTACTCCAGATAACAATAAGTATAATTAATAGATCGGAAGCTAATGTATGTATTTTTTAACTATAAGGCTTTCGTCTCGACTGGATTAGCAGGAACTTGTATAAGTGTCGACCTCCTAGATGCCGGACCTTTACAGGTAGATTTAATATTATATAAAATATTTTAAATAAATGCTTCAGGCTTCGCACCCACAACCAAACGAAAAAAAAATCTTATTATCAGAATGGCAAATGCACAAAACAAGTGATTGGAATAAACAAATTACCTACTATGACAAGGCAGATCGCCAAATTCTTAGATTTTCCAACCAATATGATTGTCCAAAACTAGAAAGATATACCGGACACTGCTTTTGCCGATCATCACCCACAGGACTGATCAAAGCAGGGGCTGACTTACTTTGAAGAGTTATGGAGGATGGTAATTCAGTATCATCACTGAATGATATGGTGACCATCCCAGCAAAAAAATAATTTTAAATAAAGAAAGGAGTCAGATGAACCATTTAAGGTAAAAAAGTAACCCTACGCACTGACTAAAAAGTAAAAAATAAATAAAAATACCCAATTCAATGAAATTTTAAAATAAAGGTCGTTTGTGTTAGGTTATGAATTTTAAAAGTTTTGTGTGGCATTGCTTTAAGTAAAAGGTTTTTCAAATAAAAAACACACTAAACAGATTGTTATCAAACTAAATCAACGTTGTTTTAAAGAAACAAATATGTCTATTAAATATATAACCTGTAGACCAGAAGATAACCCTTCTTTTTTATGATGGTAAAATTTCAAGAGAAAACCAAAATTTAACCATAAAACAAGAAACTTGTAAGATATAAGAAAATACAAACAACTTATTTACATAAACTAGAAAAAAATTATAACCTGTGCATGCAGCAATGTAAAGAAATGTTCTACTGCCACCTGTACTTGGTCCATTACTTGTAATTTCCTGCTCAATATCGGTAATTCTAACGTCCCCATCCTTATTGTATCTTGCTTTTGCTTCTTGTTCTGACAATGCTACGGCTTCATATTTGTGCTGTGTATTATTTTCCATACTTTTATGTATTTTACTTAAAGTTTGATAAAAATATATTATTTAATAAATTTTGTACAAGCTTAATAACAAATTAATACCTAAACCGATTTGTCGTGTTTAATTAACTTATCATTTATGCTTGTCCTAATTGAAGTGAATAAATCAAACACTAATTTAATAAATAAGTAAGGTGATCTGTTTAAGTGGTTTTATATCAGTTATTCTATTTAGAAAAATACAAGTACCAGTCAAACAATTATAATTATAATGGCTACTATTTAAACATTTTTAAACAAATAGTTCGTTATTTGAAGTTGCAACAGGTTTTAATTTATGTTATAATGTCTATCTAATAAATTGTTCTGCTACACTCTCCTAGTTAAATTATTTTGTAGACCACTATCAGATATGTACCGTAAAAATATAAAAAGTTGTTTTCTTACAAAATATTAAGTTGATTTGAATTCTTAACCATTTTTTTTTAAGTCCGACAAATTAAACGTAAAAATATTTATTTATATTTAGGTACCGTTAGCTGCTGTGACTTTAGATGTTTAACCAATATTTTTCTCAGTTTCGTCAACGTTATCCAGGTACCGAAACTTGCAGATATTGCTTTTCACGGCACTTTTTAGACAAAGCGGTAGTGCCACCATGGACATAATACAAATAACTACTACCCCTAAAATACTCCCTATTAACGTCTGCATAACGTTATCTGAACCGAATCTGGAGTTTAATGTGGAATATGAACCACACCCAACTACACATGATGTTCACTGGCGGTCACCCAGTCAGTCGCTAAGCAACGCCGGGCAGCATATACGTATACTGCAGACGCATAAGGCATAGCTAAACGATTCGGTTTTTAAAGATCTATCCGACCAATAAAAATAGCAGTAAAATGGAGACGTAGATTGTCCTTATACGTCTGCAGTTTACTAAGGTTGGTCAACTTGTAAAGGACAGACGTAGTTTATGCTTGTACGTCTATAGTTTATGCTTTTTATAGACATGTAAATAAGACACAGTATACAACCAACTTTTTTAATTGCTCTTATGTAAATTAACATAATGACAAATTAAAATTCGAAAAAAATCACTGAGTCTAATGAATAAAAATTAAGCAATTACTAGAAGCAATTGCTGATTAGCAATGGCAAAAGCTTAAAAAGCAAAAGCTTTAAGAAGAAGTAATTGCTTTTAGATCCTAAGAATGAAAACCTTAAGCATTTGCTAGCGTTCTGATATTTTTAAGCAATTGCTTTGTTGACTTGTCAAAACGCGTATATTTTTTTGTTTACGATGCGATGCGATCTTTATTTATTTGCTTGGATGTGTCCGTGTCGTAAAGGTGTAGCAAATTATAATTTGTATTATGTCGGATATTAGTGACTATGGCGACTCCGAAGAGACCCAAGAGGACAAACAATTCATTTTCGTCAGCAAATTAAAAGAAAATAGAGTAATTTTTAATAAGTCGCAAGTTCCCGAAATAAGAAAGGAAAAAGAAGAGGCATTGAAGACTATAGCAAACAATTACAAAAAAATATTTAATATTTCCCTTACAACCAAGCAAATAGCAAAGAAAGTTAGTAACATGAAAGGAGAAGTAAAAAAGAAAAATGATGTAAATAGAACTGACAATAAAAAAATTATCATGAAACCATGGGAAAAACTACTTCTGGACATTTTAGAAGCAGAATAAAATCCCGTGTTTAATAAAATACCAGGTAAGTTAAGCAAGCTTTATCATGATTTAAGAAGTGGATATGATATAAGTACGTAACTAGATAGTCAACTTTTTCATTTTTTTAGCGCAATATCGATTGGTGTTGAAGATCAGTCTCCATCCTGTTCACTTTTAGAAAGTGCAGTTACACCTCCGCCACCACCACCAATAGTACCTATAAAGAGATGTAAAGTTTTGCCCGAAACTGAAGAAACAAAAAATTTAAGTACTTCAGAATTGCAGCGTTTAGTGTTATTGGAGCAACTTAAACTGGTCAAAATGCAACGGGAAGAAATTCAAAAAGAAAAGAGAACGATGAAACTGAAAAGTATAGTAAAGAAGGTAATCGTGTTTTTTCAAATTGCAAATTATATCTGTAATGTAATTTTTTAATAAATTAATTTACCTTTTTTTTCAATAAGCAGTTTGGACTTTCTAAACTTAAACATATGAATATATAGTAACGTGTGTATTTTTCTATAGAAAAACATAAATAAACCTATATATTGAAAAATATGTTAATTAAACTTATTTATAGACAAAATATACTACCTACACTAAATATTGAAACGAGTTTCTGTGATCAATTCTCTTTTTTGTTGACCCAAACGACTAATTATATTGAAATTATATAATTCGTTCTGGACATACAAATCTTTAACATTTCGCTCTTCCGGAAAATCAAAGTCTTCATCTTTTAAATATTTTGCAATATTATGCAAGACAACACAACAGATGACAATTGGGGCAATTTTTTCCAATTTGCTACGAACCTTATACTGCAAAATAGGAAATCTAGCTCTTAATTGGCCAAAGCACCTTTCAATTATTACACGTTCTCAACTGAAAATATTATTATAATGTTGTTGAGCAGGTGTTATTGGATTTATCCACGGTGTCTTAAGGTCAGGAGCTATGGAATAACCATCATCTCCTAATAACAAAACGTCTTCCCCAGCATTTCTTAAGCAATCATAAATATTAGAGTTTTTAAAAATTCTGCTGTCATGTACGGATCATCACCAAATTCGCCAAATTTAGGGATTCTTATGTGGGTGCAATCAGTGACCCCAATAGCATTTGGAAATCGGTATTTTTGGGACCATAGATTTTTAGCCTCAATAAGTTCGGCCCTAGTTTTGGGAAATTTTATCCATATATGTGCCTTACTCACAATTTTATGCATAGTATGTATATGTTTTCGAGACACTGGTTTGATGAACACCAATTTCTTTACCAACTCCATTTTGAAAACTTGGGTCGGCGAGGACACGGAGAAAAATTTTCATTTTTTCCAAAGCCGATAAAGCTCCACCACGTGTTTCTCCACTTTCTTCCAGGAAATAGTTTGCAAGCCATTGTACATTTTCACGATTAAAACGATACAATTTTCGATATTCTTCTTCCATACATCCCCTTCGTACTTTGTAGTGTTTCACTTTACGATTCATAAATTCTGCCATTTTAGGATGTAAATCGGACAAATATCACGACAAAACTAATCTAAGCAAAAGTAAGGATGGCCAGGTACATGCTCGAAAATTTATCAGCAATTGCTTATATAGCAAAAGCAATTGCCAGCTTTATTCATAGTATATTAAGGAAATATTTAAAAATTCTAAGCAAAACCTTCTGCTTTTAGCTTTCCCTGCTAAACATTTTGTTCATTTTAACTTAAGCATTTGCTAGTAATTTTTAAGACAAAGCAATTGCTTAATTTTTATTCATAAGGCTGAGTATTTCCTGAATTTTTTGTCACCCAGTCCAATGTTACTCTCTACACACAGTGCCAATTTGTGTGGTGCTTTTTTGATGTTTTCTGTTAGAATTTTCAGGTTTTCGTTCAGTTGACGATGCTTTTCTACCTGTCAATGTTACGTCTTGATATTGAAGTCGGTTGTACAGATATTTTTTTTCCTTTTCTTAATATTGCCTGCCTCTTATTTTTAGACGAAATTCCTGTATATTTAAAAGCACAATAAATAGCCTGATATCAATGATTGGTTTGATTTGGCTTGCTTGGTACAGTTGTCCCAATATTTCATTATAGCGGGTTCAAAAGATTCACGGTCACTTTCAAGCTTTGACATAACTAAATTCGAATATGCCGTCCATCACAGACAACAAAACATCTTGTCTCTATGGCTGTCCATTTAGTTTTTATTGCTTCTATGTCAATATTGCACTTATCGTCAAATTCCATGGCAACATCATTATCAAACGTCTCTTGATCTTGCTGGTTTTGAACAGAAGATTAATTATGTTTTCGTCAATTTCTCTAAAACTATTGGAGTTTCTCCACTCGCAGAACATATTATAAGTTTTTTCATACCTTTCCTTAGATTTTACTGGAAGTAAACTGGAAGAAGCTTTCTGAGCTGCATTTAAGATATCTTCTAAGTCGTTTTCATCAGCCATTTTGATAATTATTGTTAGAAAAATCGCTCTTTATAGATGAGTTTATTTGGATGCTGTCAACCGGTGTTAATTACAAAAAACAAAATCCTGTGTAGGTTTAGATTGCCAAGTTACTGAGACGTCAAACTACTACGTTATTTTAGATTTTTTCAGTAACTAGTATTATAAACCGATTTTAATATAAAATGCAAAATAAGCAATTATCTACAAAATACGCTACCACTCGAATTCAAACGTACCATAATTGTCAATTAAAATTCCAATTTTCTGTACTTGATACCTAATACACTATTATAAACATGATAAAATGAAATATATATATATATATATATATATATATATATATATATATATATATATATATTATATAATATATATATATATATTTATAAAAATTTTATAAATAACACAGATTTTTAATAATACACGTTTAAAGGGGGTAAATTTTGCAGTTAAAACCTTACCGAATTCTTTGGTAGATCCTGACATAGTTTAAGCGTGCTACTATAAAATCAAGTTATGTGTGTGTATTTAAAAAGTATACGTCCAAAGCTTAACGACAAGTAACCTTTGCTATATACACATAAAGTTATATAGGAATTATTTTAAATGATTTTTGATTTTCACTAAATTTATTAAAGGTATGACAGTTGTTTTAGTGCGCAGCACCTTCTTAAGACGTGGGTTCTTACAAACTGAACCCACGCCTGAAAAAGATACTGTGCACTGAAACAGTTAATAAATATTAGTTAGTTAGTCAAGGTCGATCTCTTTAAGTATATTCCACAAACAAGACACCGACTCATCAGTGTATCTTTTTTTTTACCCCACAGATGGTCAATATCTCTTTCTCTGTCTGATCAAACCTGTATTGCTTGTTTTTTATCTTCTTTTAAACTTAACTTCTTATTCATGTGCTTATTTTACCTACAATGTCCTGTTTGTTTAGTTACCACTATTCTTACTACCTTGTAAATGTGGTCCAAAAAATCTAAGTAAACTAGCCACATGATTCTTGCAAAATAGTTTTGCTTCTACCATCTCCTCGTTTGAATTTCTTTTGGTTAATCTGCCTCATTTGCAGGCATTCGTGGCCTGGGACCACTGAGGCACAGTCAGACCTTTGTACAGTCCAATTTCCGTAAGGCCATAAATTGAGTCCTTACAAAGTCTACAGGTGATTTTATAGTAGCTGATTGCCCCAATGGCCACATGGCCATCCGATAGATGACAATTTGCTTTTGTTACTCATCAAAAGAAAAAAAGAAATATTTGTTAAGATTACTTTTAGTTTATAACCAACAAGTATAAAAGCATAAAAAGCAAAAACTAAATAAGTATATTTCTTACATATGTCTTTAAAATTATTATAAAATATTGTTTATCAAAATGCACAACATTTCCGTTATCTGAACAGAGTTGCGAGATAGCCATGGTGTACATCGAATTTTTTAGTCTTGTATTTTCCAACCATAAAATGGTGATAGCACACTCAACAAGGCTTGTGAGTTACTCTTTTAAATAGGTTGTGCTATTTTATTAAAAGTTTATGAGAGTATTAATTTACATGGTTTAATTAATAATAATATTCTATTAAATTATTATCAAATTTAATTAAACATTGCTGACCATAAATACATTACATTTAATTAAACTTGTTGGATTATGGTTAAAGAAAACGCCAGATTGACTTAAGTTTAGTAGCAAATAACTTTAGTTATCTCTTTTTTTATAAAAAAAATAATTAAGATTATAAAGGCGCGTTTACACCAAAGTTGACAACTAAAAGTTGAAAAAAAATGTTTGTAGAAAACTAAAAGTGGTCAACTAAAAGTTGCTTTTCTTAAATTAAAGAAACAAGTGGAAGATTTTTTGTAGAAAACTAAAAGTTGCTTTTCTCACGTTTAGAGAAACAAGTGAAAAACTTGTTGCCAAAAAAGAATTAGCGCAAAAGGTTTAGGCAGTAGTTCTCCAGTTCTCCACTAGTTTTCCACAGGTTGCTTGTGCAAATCGTGCAGCAACAAATCTTCCACTTTTAGTTGTCAACTTTCTTTGATCTTTTTACACCAAAGTTGACAACTAAAAGTTGACAAAAGATCGTTTGTAGAAAAGTTGTCAACTAAAAGTTGCACTTCTCAAATTAGAGCAACAAGTGGAAGATTTTTTGTAGAAAACTAAAAGTTGCTCTCTTAAATTTAAAGAAACAAGTGGAAAACTTGTTGGCAAAGAATTGGCGCGAAAGGTTTAGGTAGTAGTTCTCCAGTTCTCTACTAGTTTTCTACAAGTTGGTTGGGCAAAGCGCGCAGCAACAAATCTTCCACTTTTAGTAGTCAACTTTCTTTGATCTTTACCGACACTCCGCGGGAAACTAAAATTAAGTGGAAGATTTGTCTCTCAACAAGTGGAAGACAAAATAAGTTGCTGTATTTTGTAGAAAAAGAAAAAATTGCCGCAACTTGTGGAAAACTTCGTTGAAGACTTTGGTGTAAACGCGGCTACACTCCGGGGGAAATCAAAATTTAGTGGAAGATTTGTCTCTCCACAAGTGGAAGACAGAAAAAGTTGCTGTATTTTGTAGAAAAAGCAACAAATTGCCGCAACTTGTGGAAAACTTAGTGGAATACTTTGGTATAAACGCGGCTTTACATTTTTAATTACTTTCTTTAAATTATTTTCTTAGCCTAGAATAGGTAAAATCTGTATGTGTAGAAACTTTGGTGGGCTAAGACGTACATAGAAGACGTTTTTGGACAAACAAACATAAAACAGTGGGCAAATTACTATATATACGTCAGCTTTTTTACAACATTTCTATATATATATATATATATATATATATATATATATATATATATATATATATATATATATATATATATATATATATATATATATATATATTTTATATATATATATATATATATATATATATATATATATATATATATATATATATATATATATATATATATATATATATATATATATATATATATATATATATATATATATATATATATAATATATATATATATATATATATATATATATATATATATATATATATATATATATATATATATATATATATAAATATTAATGGATAAAAAAGAGGTCTTAGTTCTAACAAATTATGTGAGACAAAAATAATCAAAAAGGTGATTTAATGTGAATAACATTTTATAAACATTTTAAACGAAAAGTAAAATTAAAAAAGTATTTTCTAAAAAATTGATTAAAGGCTAAAAAAAGGCCCCTTATTCAACAACAATTAAAAATAAAAAATTAAAATAAATATGTAAGTGTTAAAAGTTTTTATATTGTTACTGACTTGAAACATAGTGTTTTGTTTATAGAATTGTAAAAAGTTAAAATTATTTAATAATTTATTTACATAAATTATCTTTGTTTGCCCCACTTCGCCGACCATTGTGCAGTGTCCTGAGGGCGTCGGAGACATCCATTTTGCATTTTTCTTCCATCCTGTATTAAAAGAATTGCTAGAATTCCAGACTTCTTAATTATTTTTTTCCTCGGTACTATTAAAGGTAATAGGAAGCTTAACAAAGGTCAGAGTTTAATCCACTGCCGAGCGGTTCATTTGAAGACGTTGTTACCATAGTAATATTTATTAGCTAACTTAAAATATGCATGAGTGTATGTACGCAGCAAGGTTTTCTAGAAAACGAAGCATTAAAACTCATATTTCTAGAAACATTAAAATTTATATAAATTTAATTAGAATATTGTTGGAAAGCCTAAAATTGGCCGAAAAGACAGGAACCAGTACTTGTCATGCAGTTTTCAATTCCTAAGCAACTAAAAAAGCACTTTTCCCTTTTTTAGTTCCGTCCTGACTATTTTTTGCTCCTATAGTATTCATTAGGGATCTTTTTATCTGTCGTTATATTTTGGTGGTCAATTTGAAAAAAATAAAGAAAATAAACGGGTATAATATTTATATAAAATATATTTTCACGTAGTTAAATATTATTTTGTATATTAGGAACATGTATAATATTAACAAAGGAAACTAAGAAAACACATTTTTATTTAGATTTTTAATTACAAAAATCATTTCCCAAAACTCTGTACAAACCAAACAAATTTTATATATATATATATATATATATATATATATATATATATATATATATATATATATATATATATATATATATATATATATATATATATATATATATATATATATATATATATATTTTATATTGTAATGGATTCATTTGGGAAAAAAAGGCTAAAGAATAATCTTGAAAGGTTAGTCATAGAACTTGTTAGGTCATCCCTCAATGCCTATCTAAAGCAAGTGACCTGAAGGGTTTAAAAGGGGGTTACCCATGTTATTATTTAAATATTAGTTTTATAACAATACTCATATATTATTGTAAATGTGTATATTAAAAGATTTTTTTTTTTTTTTTAAAAAAAAAAAAAATTTTAATTAAAATTTAAATATATATATATAATAAAAATTTTTAAAAACAAAAAACATTAAGATTAGATACATTTGATACAGTAAAGATAAGTTAGTTCTAAAAAACCTGAGGGATTTATACTATTTTCTATTTTTATATTAAAAATTGTTTTTTACAAAGTCTCTTGTTTGACTTCTTGACGTGTACCAGATACTAGCCCAAAACAAACGAGTACACCCCTGCATCCCGCCAGTTACATGGGAAGTCAAAAAAAGCATACCGTCAGTATAGTAAATAACGCCAATATGGGCAAATCATCTTTAAACATGCGGAAATTTCTGACTCTGGAGTGTCAATTCAAATTTCATCGTGGAACAAGAAAGCATCCAAGTCCTACCAAAGTAAAAGTACTACTATATATATTAACAGTGGTTGTTGTATTGTTTTTCCTACTAAAAAAAAAGCAGATATCGAAAACAACTTAAAAAAATCTCTCCAAAATATGTACTTCAGAACCCAACGAACCCAGCGTAGTTTGAGGTCCCCGAACCAGAACACTGAACCTTGGACATAACCCCACAACAAAGGGTCAACCCTCAACCCAGAACACAGAACAGTATAGTATTAATTTATTAGTGGAAAAAGTTTTTTTTTTTTTATTATTTGTATATTTATTATGAAATTGTGTTAAAATCTCTCGACGCTCAAGCGCCCCAGAGAACATTTTATTAGTCTGGAAATTATTATTTTTTTTTAATTTTATTACAATATTATGGTATTTAATTCGCTAAAAAGCATATACGAGGACTCAGTTAAAAATTGTGCGACATTATAAAAAAAAGAGCCAAAAAAACGCCGAATAGACTTGGATTAGAGTAAATAATTTAATTCTAGAAGTAGGGAAGTTAGAAAATAAGCTTAATAATAGCAAAAGAGGTCCAAGCATCTGCTATTGACGACCCAAACCTTAAAAAAATCATATTAAGATTATAACAAAGCTATTGAATCTCGCCTTTTTAAATCGTGTTCTCTCCTGAACGAAAAGACTAAAAGATCTGGTTATAAACCTACCGATCGACTGCAACAAAAAAGAAGAAAACACCCCAAAAAACCTAAAAAATCAAAAATACTACTCTACGATTCGGTGGCAAGTTGGCCACCGTTGTCAAAATAAAACTAAAACAAAAATTAAACTAAATTTTAAATAATTTTTGATCTTGAAGAATATTCTGATAGCTTTTATGACGTTTTGTCGTAACTGGGTTTAAGATTTCTTCTATTGAGTCCTATGTAACTATCATTTTTAAACAAAATAAGCAAGGAATTTGAATATTATTATTATTAGTTTAAAGGTAGTATTTATTTTAAAAAATAACGGATAACAGATGGATAAATATGACATCAAATATTAGCAGTGGAATTATTTTAAAATGCATATATACAGAGATGTGTGCATTTTACCTAATTTTTGCTAAAATTCACAATACTAAAAGCAACCACGTCCAGGTTTTAATTTAAAAAAATAATTAAAAAAAAAACCTACATGACTGCCAATAAAATTATACAGGACTCTATTTAAAATTACTGACTTGGGTTCACTTTCGACTAAAGCGGAACTATTATTTTGCATTCAATTAATTGACAAGTTGCTTATCTACATCCCATATACCAATTTTAAAATTATATTTTTTAGCAACTGAAACAAGGTGCGTAAAATATTTTTTGCCAACCGGTATAACAATATAAATGTTTAAGTTTTTCTGACACTCTGTATAAATAAAGGAAAAAATTATTTATATTACCCTTAGTGGATTTACTTACCTTCTTACCTGGTTCAATAATGGTTTATTTTGACCATAAAAAAAAAAGAAAAACGAGGGACACGCTTCAGTGATTATGTCATGAATTCTTTCTTCGAATGGTCAATCTTAGTTATGACCAATTAAATTGGGTAGGTGGGGGATGCATTATAAAACTACCCCCCGGCAGGTATCAGATTTATTATGAACAAAATCATACTTGAGTTCAGATCTAAAATATCATCCATAGTGTTGTGATCCAAGAAAATTTTGGTAAAAACTTAATATGACAAACATAGAATTGTTTGAGGTAGACAACGTCATGGACGATGCCCCGTATCACTTCATCGGTGCAAATGTCGAGATTGTGCCAGAAGGGTATGTTGAAGAAGATGAAATATTTATTCCATGGCCAAAATATTCCAAACCATCTACTGCCCATCAAAGAAATTGTGAAGCAAACTCAAAGTGAACACAACGAAAAAGCTCAAAGTACACCTTCTTGGAAAAATAAAAAATTCATCCAGAATCCGAAAAAAGCAGTTCAGGTTAGTCTCTTATTTTTTTTTTTTTTTTTGAGTATTAGTGGTGGATATTTTTTTATAATTTTGCAAGAGTTTATAATTTATTTAATAACAAAATTTTTTTTAAAATAATTAATTTTTTAAAACGTTGCATAAAAATACAAAAATTTAGTTTTTTTTACTTAAAAGTAAAAATTCGAACAAAAATTTTTTTTAAATATAGCTACTTACAAATATTAAGACTTACTTTTTTTTTTTTTTAGTTTTTTATGGTTATTATTTAATTTATATTATTTTTAGTTTCCATTTTTTTACTGATAAAGATCGAAAAATTAAGTTTAATAAATGCCCAAAAATTTTTATTATATACAAGTCTAAAACTTTTTAAAAAATTTTCTTCTGGTTAAATTGTAAAAAAAATTTAAATTTTGAAAACAAAAAACATTAAAAACAGTTTTAATTTTAATTTAAATTTCCCTAAAGGGGGTTAATATTCTTTCAAAGGTAAAACTTAATACCTTTATTCAAATTTTTTTCCCGGGTAGATTTTTTAAAAACCGTTTGAATTTTTTGGCTACCCCATTTAATTTTAGTTTTAAAAACATTCCATATTTTAAAAATATATAGTATAATACATTTTTGGGCAAAATAACTAAATACTTCTTATTTTTTATTAATTTCTTAATTTCCCTGACTTTTTTTAAATAAAAATTTTTTCAAAATATTAACGCCTTTTTTAAATCTTTTAAAGTGTCAAATTTAATTGAATTAAATTTACCTGAAATTACGCTAGCATCAACATAGGTAACACCATCATTAAATCACGGTTTATTTTTCGTTTTTTAAAAGTTTTTTTAGAGATAAATTAAAACATCGTTACTTGGGGAATATCTAAATTTTTTTTTTAAAAAATACAAAAAATGTACATTTCGGTTTAAACAAGTAAATTAAATGAAAAATAAAATGGAAATTAAACTAAATTTAAGACTTTTTTTATTAAATTTGGGGGAAATTTTTATTTTTTTCAATAATGACATATCATTTTTTTTTAACTGGTATATTTATAATTTTTTAAACAGATCAAAAAATTTTGGGGTATTAATTAATTTAGTCTTCCTAAATTACATTAGCAATAAGCATGGCGAAGCCAGTAATTTTCACTAAAAATAATAATGCTACACATGATTTTAAAAAATAATAAAATGGACTTTCTTTAAATTTTTTTTTTTGGACCTTTAATTTGGCGCAATTAAACTAAAAAAACTTAATGTATTGAGATATCAAAAAAAAAAAAAAAAATTGAAACTTTAAACACGTTTCTAAAACCTAGTAAAAATAAAATACAAAAAAATACTCTTTTTATTTAATAAACTTTTTGAGATTTTAAAAAAAGTTTTTTTTCCCAAATTATAGCATATAATGATATAAACGTAGTGCTGCAGTTTTTTTTTTTTTTGTTTTACAATTTTTGCTCTTGAAACCACTGTTAAATCTAAAAAATTTTTAGCTGTCAATCAAAAAATTTAATAATAAATGTTTAACTCATGAAAAAAATTTATTAGGGTAAATCTGCTGACTTTGTCCATCGAAACTTGTCGCCGGTGAAATTTATTTTTAAAAAC
>JAHBCN010017269.1:0-18447 GCA_019359885.1 Listronotus oregonensis | reverse complement strand
CCCATATTATTATATATATATATATATATATATATATATATATATATATATATATATATATATATATATATATATATATATATATATATATTGCACCTCTTTCGTTAGTTTTGTAAGTTTGTAGGTGATGACGAGCTGTTTATAAACATAATATATTTCAAATCTGACTCACAAATTATGTTTTTTTATTAATTATTTCTTTGTAATTTTTACAAATTTTATACAAAAATATATTACAATAACTTTAATACGTTATTGTACAATAAATTTTAATAAGAAAGTTATAATTAAGTAATTATGAGTGGAAAAAACGTTAAAAACAAGCCAAGATCTGGTAACACCGATTGTTGTGCTGTGTTGTGTCATAATACAGTAAAACTGAGACTAATATAAAATTTTATTCGTTTCCATCAAAACCTCATTTAATAAAACTTCGATTAAAGTGGATAAAAGCAGTGTCTTATTAAATAAGTGTACATGCTTTGACAATAAATATACAGTGTGTACATAATATATGGGACAAATTCATTATTTGCATAAGCAAAAGCTGCGTTTTTGTCACACAACTCCATTCCCAATTAAACCCAACAATGTTGCATTATACACGCGTATAATTCCTTTATTTACAACTAATAATTAAAGAAATGTTTTATCCTTCCACTTATACCACAAAAAACTATTTACTAATTACAAACACAGTCATTTAGTCCAAAATAAACTGTCATTAAGCAGGAAAGTATATAATCATTTAGTAATTAAAATCAGCTTAACAAGTCATGAAAACTTAACAGATAATTACATAAAACCGATAAATTATTGCCGTAGGTTTCTTATAATAACACTAATTTATGTACTACTATCGTATATAGTCGTTTGTAAAACAACTTTGTTTCTTTTCTACAATGTGTCTTTCTGACATCTCATTAATTTATGCAATAACATATGGCGGTTATGGTAATTAAAGTAATATTCTAAAATTAAACTATTAATTATTTAGCCGAATAGGTTACAAGTTTTTCGAGACGCGTAGCGCGACAACTAAAAATTGGTTGAAATGTTTGGAGTACCATTATATGTGAAATCGGAAAAGTCCCCATTGATCCCATACCTGGAAAAAAATGTATTCAAGGTCAAAGGTCACAAAAACGGGTTTTTCGCGTTTTTCAGCAAAATATCTATAAAAAATATCTTTATACATTTTTTGCTAAAAGCCACCGTTTCTGAGATATAACGGTTCAAACAATTGAAAAAATTGCATATTTCAACTGTTATAGACAAGTGTAAGAGTTCGGGCTAAGAAAGTTCCAGTAAGGGCTTATTCTAGATATAGAATACTATGTCCTTCTATATTGTTGTGCGATTTTGAATTGATAGAAATCTGTACTGGAGGGTCAAAGTTTATATATATAAATAAAAAACTGATAAATGTTTGACACATTTGTTTATTAAAAATGATAAAACTTGAATATCAAATAGTTATCAAATTATGTAAGTACTTATCAGGATATCTACACTATTACATTAATTAAAACCTTTGTCTTATATAATTAAAACAATATAAATAAACTTTTATTATAATATTTTTTTATTATTATTATTATTATTTTATAATTCGTTTTGAAGAATTTAAAAATTTAAAAAAATATATGAAAAATGTATTTGATTCGATAAGTTTGTCTTTACTGAAAATGTATTTATTTATTTTTTTAACTTTTAATTAAAATTATTTGTTCATTATTATAATAAAAATTTATTTGGTCCAAAAATTTATTAAATAAAAATAAATCTTTCTAAAACAATACCTATTCTAAGTCTGGACCTGTCCTTTTTCTCCTAGCGGCGAGAAATCTTATTAACCTTATTCGATTTTAAAATGTCTATTCTAAGTTACCTGTTTGTTGTTACAAAATTGAAGTTCTCTTCTAAGTAGTAAAAAAAAGGATATAATATTTATACAAACAGGCCACGATGTCTTCTAGAAAGGTTTATTTGAACTGGACTATCAAAAACTAACAGCTGAGCAACATTGGCACTTTGAAATTTTTCATCTGCTTGACGAACCTTGTTTACTTTTTTGTGTCATGGAAATCGGCACAGATTTTATGTAATTTGTCACTACCTCCAGGTAAATTGATTATATTTACTTTGAATTGATTTTTTATATACACTTTACTTAATTTTACTTTCTTTAAAACATACAACTTTGAAAGAAAAAACTGTATCAACTTTCTGGGTTATGTCTAGCACTTAGCTATGAAACCGCTTTCTTTTGTCTTTTTCGACCCCTGGAGGAGCGTGGTTACTTTAGCGACTGAATTTGGACTAATCTCTCGTTTTCGGGGTTAATTCGTTTATATACCCCAAGAACAATTGCCACTATTTTAGGTAACATGGCGTCTTTCCAGGCACCTAGATAGAATTTTAGCTTGACAAATAGGGCAATTTTGAATAATAAAATTTTAACTTTATTACTAAGCCTTACTTTGCTGTTATTATCTGGGCAGCTATAATCTCACTTGATGTTTAGAAAATTTAATGCTCTTTTTAATGGTGGATAGTTATATAAGTTTCATTTTGATCTTGTCACAATTATTTGCATGTAAACAAATTGATGTCATCCTTTCTGACTTCTTATATTTTAATATTTTTATATTTTTCAAATAAACCTCCGTTTAAATCTTATAACTAATACTAAATCTAAATAAATGATAATTTTACACATCTTTTATGACTAATTATAAGGTTTAGGTTCTTATATTAATTCCACAATATGAGTTTAATAATCTCGATTTTTGTCTTTTAACGCGTCCCGCACTATACGCAAAAATTAAAGTATTTATTTTTACTTTTTCCTTAAATACATTTATATCATGAAACAGATGGTTTCTTTCCCTATCTTTTGATATATAGTTTGTTAGGTTTTTTATTACGGTCAGTTTAAAACTTCTTATATCATCATTGGATACCAAAAGCACTATTTCACCAATTTTTAAAATTGTCCTTTTTCTTATTAAAATCCAAACACTTTTGTTATTGTGCAGTCAAAACTTAGTTTAAACTTAAATCTACCTTATTCTAACTAAATCTAATCCTAATATTAAGTAATTTTCCATGAGTCGATCATTATTGGTTTTGCCTAGGGTTTTTTATGCATTAATGTTTATTTTTGGTCACTATTGTTACAACCCTCTGTATATTTATAACTATCTTGTTATAATTTGATCATTAAATTAGCATTACATATTTATTTTATACATTTGGCCTTCCACTCATCTTTTAGATTTATTACAGTCAAGAACAGTTTTCTCCGATATTTTCCGAAGTGAATTTCTGTGATTTTTTATTTCTTGTGTATTTAAAGTTTGCAAAATGTCTCATTCTGTTTATCATAGGTACCTTATGCCTTTTTCTTGGTTTAAATCCAATTTTTATATTTATATGACCCATTTTACCATTGAAATTTATGTTCTTTTTATGTTTTTCCCTTTTCTTTATATTTTATAATAAAATTTTTTATTTAATATTTTTCCATAAGGTTATACCATCTCAATATATATTTATTTATATATATATATATATATATATATATATATATATATATATATATATATATATATATATATATATATATATATAAATTTTAAAGTGTTATCGACCGTATCATATTATTATATAAAAGAGTGTGTTTATATCATGTATGCGGTTTGTGACTAATAAAAACTTATTTGTTTTTTACCCCCAATATTTTGTCCACTATTTATTAACTTTATCAAAAGTAGCTAAAAATTATATAAAAGAATGACCTAAAAGTAACATTTTAAAACTAGTTAGTACTAACCACAACTAACTCTAGGTTTGTAAGAATTAAATAGTTAAAAAAAAGTTACCTTATGAAAAAAAACTTTTTAGTTTAAAAAAAATTAAAACTGGTCCCTACAAATGAAAAATTATCTGGACTAGACAGTATAAGCATTTATAAAATTGTTTTCGTTTTTAAAAATTTTCTTATAAACTTTTTTTAATAATAAAAAACAAAATACACAGGGTTATTCATGAGGAAATGTCAATACTTCAGGTACGTAGTCAGAGTCCAAAAATAAACATAAAAGTCTACACTGTAGACCCTGGTTTAAGACACTTAAAATCATGACTTTACCATCAGTGTTTATATTTAATTGTTTATTGTTTGTTAAAGAGAATAATTTTGCTTTGAATTCAGATTTTCACAATTATAATACCAGAAACAAACATCATTTGGTGATACCATTTCATCGACTCTCCAGAACACAGCGACCTGTTACTTTTACCGCCATTAAACTTTTTAGATGAAACTTGGTTGTGGCTGTGTTCACGTAAGAATTTAGGAAATGAAGAGACTTTGTATTTCGTGCAAATTTTTATTAAAATATCCTAGCAGAGCGCTTTCGGTAAAACCATCATCAGTGCTATCTACAAGCAAGAAATGAACTTTAAAGAAAGATTGACAAATTTTGTTGGAATATTTTAAGGGAAATTTTCAAAAAAATTGTATTTTAGTGATTTTTTAAATTATTTTATATTTTAAAATTTATTTTGCGTAAATTAAACATTAAATATAGTAAATCAAGTAAGTGATGAATTTAGTAGACTTGTTATGGAAAAGAAAAAGAAAAAGAAAAAAGTTCAAAACTTACTCGTCGTAAAGGGCAGGAGCCGCAGCAAATTTGAGCCAACAAAACATTTAGAGGGCTACAATAAAATATCACATTATTACACAAATTTAAAAATAAAAGTCAAACAACATTAATATTTGTTACATTTTCCCTTATTAAAGGGTGAGATTTAAAAAATTTAAAAAACTATACCATTTTGTGGAAAGAGGGAAATGTGATTATGTTAGGTTAGGAACCAGTTGTACTGACGTATAAAAGGATAGACAATCATTTTAAAGGGTATAGAAAAAGTACTACTCCGGGTTTTTTTAGGTGTGGTTGTTAAGAACTGTAAAATTATTATGTTTAAAGGCTGTGTTAAGAAATGGAATCAAAAACAATTTTAAGTAATGATTATTTTTTATAACTTTAATATAATTAAGAAATCGTAATTTGTAGTAAATTATGACAAATGTGAAAATATTTTTTGAAAAACGGGGGGGCGCGTTCAAGAAATCAGATTGAGATTTTTATTTTGAAACTTTTAATATAACTGGAAATTTTACTTCTAAACAGAAACGTAAATTATAATGAACTATGAAAATTTTGAAAATTGTTTTGTTTGAGAAAAGTTACAGAGTGAAAATTTGGTTTTAAATGAAAAACATCAAAAAGAAAAAAAAATTAATTTTTTTTTTTAAAAAAAAAAAGAAAAATTAATATCTAAAGGTCCCCAACTCATTCTCCTGACATTCCCGGGTCACCAAAAAGCTCACAAGGTTGGGAAAATAGTAGAGGAGATTTTAAATGGAGTTAGAAAAAAAAGGGGGTTCATTGTTTGATAGGGGGATATTATGGTTATAAGGAGGACATAGCGGAGAAGGAGTGTGAAGTTCTTTGGAACCCCCAGGAATGGAGGCAGGCCGAGTGCAGCAGACAAATGAAAAACTTTAAATTAATTAACTGTTATGTTTGGGTCAAAAAGATTGTTTTAATAAATTGAATTTTGAAAGAATAGGAAATCATGAATATGCAAAGAAAAAAGGAAGTTGGATTTTCCTCCAAATTGGGCAAAGCAAATTTTTTGGAAATTTTTAACCCCTTTCCCTTTCTATTCTTTTAATTCTTTTCTTATTTTTAAAAAATTTTTTCAAGGAAAATGGTTGGGGAACCAGAAAATTTTTCTTTTTCAAAATTTCTTTTTTTTAATTTAATTTTTTTTTTTTTTTTTGATGTTTTCATTTAAAAAAAAATTTTCACTCTGTAAAAGTTTTCAAACAAAAAAAATTTTTCAAAATTTTCATAGTTTATTATAATTTACGTTTCTGTTTGGTAAAATTTCTCAGTTATATTAAAAAATTTCAAAATAAAAATTATCTGATTTCTTAAATATTTTCACATTTTGAATTTATACAAATTACGATTTCTTAATTATTTTAAAGTTATAAAAATAATTTATTAAAATTGTTTTTTATTCCATTTCTTAACAAGCCTTTCTAATTTTTACAGTTCTTAAAAAATTTTTCAATCGGGTTACTTCCTTTCTATACCCTTTGTTTCTATCCTTTTTGTCAGTACAACTGGTTCCTAACCTAACATAATCCATGTTCTCTTTACAAAAAATTTTTAAATTTTAATTTACCCAAAAAAAAGGAAAAATATTAATTTTTTATTTTATTTTAAATTTGTGTAATAATGTGATATTTTATTTAACCCCAAAGTTTTTGGTTAAATTTCTGGGCCCTTTAAGGAATTTGAAACTTTTATTTTCTTTTGCTTTTTCTTTTACATACCAAGTCACAAATTAAAACTTCACATTGATATCTATATTTGATGTTTAATTTCCCAAAATAAATTTTAAAATATAAAAAATTTAAAAAATCACTAAAAACAAAAATTTCCCTTTTCCAACAAAATTTTTCATTTTTTTAAAGTTATTTTTTTGTTGGGGGAATTGATGATGGTTTACCAAAGGCCGCTAGAGAAAAAATTTACAAATAAAAGCTCCCCTAAAACCTTTTTAACATGCCGAAATTTTGTCAAGGACTTTTAGCTAAAAAATTTACATAAGATAAAGCATTTTTTAAAAAATAGCAAAATTAAATAAAAACTTTAACACCCTGTATTTCGGAAACGAAGGTCGGCGGACCCATATTTGTATAGACTTTTATGTTTATTTTTAGACCCTGACTACGTATCCCGAAGTATTGACATTTCCTCCTGAATCACCCTGTTTTTAAAGATATTCTCGGGCATAATAAGTCTGTGAAAGGTTACGAATAAATCCTCCATTAAAACAAATCAATCGTCCAATGCCCAAAGTTTCTCAACTTTAAAAAAACTTATACAGTAAAAAAAAAATAATAAATTTCCAATTGTAATAATTCGTACAAAAAACATTGTACCTATAAAAAAAAACTAACGATTTATGAGAACATAGCAGAATAATTACATAAAACGATAAATAATTGGGTCTCTTAATAACGAAAATTTATGTATTTATTTAAACATTTGTAAAACAACGCCGTTTCTATACGACCAACATGTCTTTCCGACAACTCATTAATTCCTGCAATGATATATCGCGCTTATTTTAATTGGATACACTTCATAATTAAATAAGTACAGTGGCGGCTAATGATTTGACCAACAGGCAGGGCTTAACATATAAAAGCAAATAATAACATATCCTAGACAGGTAAGGTCTTATTTTCTTTTATTTAAGGCAAAAACTGTTTTTAACTTTATAACTATATTTTTTTAATGAAAATTTTACCAGTATTTTATCCAATAAAAAGCCTGTTGCTTGTATCGTTACCATGACAACTCAAAAAAGCCTTCTCCTTTTGGTAAGGTGCATAAAGTTTCCAGAAAATTTTTGACGTTTACAAATAAAATGACATTTATACTTACCTTCAGATTTATTCTTTTATAAGAAGTAAATAAAACCTTTATTAACAGAGTATGCTTATCTACGATAAACTGTTTTCTACCTACGGTATAACAAATCTCCAATACGAATCACAATTCCTTTTTCAAGAAAATCGGATCACGAATCCGGATCACAAATCCGGATCACCTTTAGTTTTTGTACTTTCAAATGGTTACTGCGATACGAATGATACTACATAATCCACGGAGCCCCAACCGCAAAATATAATTTTAGCCTCATTTTGACGGGCTCTAACTCTTAGCCAAATAAGTTTTTGGTAAATATTCTTCACATTTAAATATGTTATTTCTGAGATCAACATGAAACTACTTTTGATTGGAACCTTTTTGGAACTGTATTCCAAAACTTGCGATGCTAGATTTCATAAGGTTTTTAAATGTAGGGTTGCCATACGTCCGTTTTTGTAACGGACAGTCCGTTATTTTGAAACCGTCCGTTTGTCCGGTCCGTTTCAGTCCCTTGTCCGTTATTTTTATTATCCATATTATATTGACTACTATCCAAACAGAAAATAAATAAAAATAATAATAAATTTACTTCTGACTTTCTGTATGATAATATCACAGCTTATACAGTTTATATGATAAGCTGTGATAATATCTTAATATTATATTCTATGTGGCGTCATCTATGAGTATAAAGATGCGCTCTCACTGCTTTAGATCACCTCAGCTGACCACCGATTTGACCGTGCGAATTAAAAGCAAAGGGCGCGGCGTGCTCCTTTAGTCAGCATAAGAAAACGTCGCGACGCCACCATCCAAAATAAAATAGATGACGTCAAAAGCGGTTTTTTTTTGGCCAAATGTTGACCTGGGCTGCCCGTCCGTTATTTTCTGAAAAAAAATATGGCAACCCTATTAATGTGATTCTTAAGATAACCTTCAGCAACTTATAAATGGGACATCTTATTGTAATTTTACAGGAAGATTTGCAAGTATTATTTAATAATTTCTCTGCTTGCGGATATAAAAATGTATTAAAATTTTTAATTTATTTTTGTAAGACACCCTTAATAGAAAAAATATAATGTTCCATTTAAAAGTCCCTCAGGGTTATCTCAAGGATAATATATTAAAAAATTATGTAGATCGAGCAATCACAACTTTTAGGATCAAATGTAAATAAAATTTAAGCCCGTTTTTTGATATGGGCAGATGTATCAAATTTCTTCAATCTTGCTTCTAAAAATCAATGTTATGCTGATTAGAAATCTTAGGTAAAAATCAGGAAATTTAAAATGGAACATTAAAAATTGAAGATTTTGGATTTTAAAAACCTATTGGCCTCAAATTCAGAATATAAGGGTTTAAAGGGTTACTAGGTCAAAATTTGGAAATTAATAATAATCTTAGGTCAAAATTTGTAGCCTTGAAATAACGTATCAAAATGGCGGATTTTGGAATTTATAAACCGATTTGTTGTCAAATTAGAAGTAAAGTCAAAGTCAAAAAATAGCTTTATTGTCAAATGACACAAAAATATCGTAGACAAATCCATATTTATAATACCTATAATAAAATATACAATATACAATTAAACAGATAAGTCATTTTTACAATTAGATGTACAAAGTTAAAGCAACAACAAAATATTTTTACAGAGCAGTCAAAAATCAAACTAAAAAAAAATAAAACGCTTACACTACTAGACAATAAATCAGTCAATTCTATATATTATCCAGTTAACCAACACATCTATCTGTCAATATAAAACTCGTCAAGAGTGTAGTATGCCTTCCAAGTTATAAACCTCTTTGTCGCCTTCTAAACCCTTTATGGCACTGTTGCCTCCTCAATGACAGAGGCAGCCTATTAAAATTTTCTTTCCCTCATAAATAAATGACCTTTTAATAAGTTCAGAGCGAGGAACGGGCATGTTAAGGGTAAAAGTCCGACGCAGGTTGTAATGAGTTGGCAATGACAGTTCATCCTTATACTTTTTAAAAACTAAACAGACCACCTCCAAAATATAAATACAAGTCAGGGTTAAGATAGAGTGTCTGACGAACAAGGGACGACAGGATTCACGAAACCTGGCTCCACACATATATCTAATTGCTCTCTTCGTAACACAAACACAGATCCGAACAGATATTGAGAACATGATCCCAAAAACAAATACCATAACGAAGATGGGATTCGATTAGTGAAAAATAGGAATTTCTTGCAATAGATAAGTCCAGATTGTTATATATAACCCTCAATGCATAACAACCTGAAGAGAGTTTATTACATAAATTATAAATGTGATTTATCCCAAAATTTAATTGCATTTGGCATAGCAATTAACTCATCTGCCAAACAAATGTTATCCAAGTAACACCTAAACGTCAATAGTCTTCGAAATATTAAAAGATAATAAATTTGCAGCACACCACTGTTTTATCTTACAAAGTCGATAATTAAATTACCCTTTAACCGATTAATGTCAGTATCATGCCAAAGAATAAAGTATAAAGATTCGATGACTTTTGGAATCGGATCAGATCGGAAAAAGGAATCGATTTAGGTTCACGGATCCTATTTTTAATAAGTAATCGATTCCAGCCTTCGAATCCTTAAAAATGAATCGATTCTTGGATTCGATTCCACAAGAATTCGATTTCTACCCAGCTCTGCCGTATAGTAGATTTAATTTAGTAAAAAAGAAAAATTAACCATTATAAACTTTTTTAAAGGTTTACTGTAGCTGTAGTAATTTACAACACTTCTCTGGTAGTAATTTAAAGTCTTGAGTCTTACTTATACCTAAAGTCCAAAATTTCTGTCAGTGACTCATCTAATACCGGCCCCAACCGACGAAGCGGCTAAATAAAAATCAACACTAGCAAATGATTTTTAAGCCTATGATATACTTTTCCGCTTCAATAACAGTGAACCGGCCAAAAGTTTCATCGCCACGTTGTCATAATTCCGAAAATAAGTTACAAGCCAGCGATTGCACTTAAAATAGCACGCCAATATGTATTGAAATCGTTATCGAGAAGACAATAAAAGTGGCAACACACATTCCTTAGTTTACAACTTGAAGAGACTTGAAAATAAGCGTATCGACAGGGTTTTCGTGCTGTTCGATGATTTTTTAGTTATTATTGATTATGGACAGATTTTGTAAGTTTAAATTTTAATTGCTATACAGGGTATTTTCTAAATATTATAAATTTCTAATAACAGTAGTATATAGATATTGTTTTGTCAATTTTATAATAGTTTATCTTATTTAGTGATTATAATTGTATATAAAGATATAGTGTTGTTAGGTGCTTTTAATTCTGTAAACTATGAATATTAACCAACCTTTAACTAGTTATCCGCCTCCAAAAAAGACTCAGTTAACGTTTAAAGAACGAATAATGGTTAAAAATGTTTACCATGGAATCGGGAACGAAATCCAGAACTAACCACTTTGGATGCTGCAGAGATACGTGCAACTTTAACAAAAGTTTTTTTTGCAGTATTCAGAGTTTTAAAGGGCAAAAACAATATTAGTAATTATTCGGATACTGAAAAATGCGATTTTTTCGCTATTTTTTGCACACTCTTTCTTTTCGATTGTTTAACATGAATTAGAAGCTGTTTTTTTGGCTGCCTTTATAGTATTTAAAAATAATAATTGAATTGTTTAATTCTATTTTACGATATATTCCTTTAAATTCTGTCATTTGCACGAAAACATATTTAAAAAACTCATACTATTTTAATATTTAAAAAAATCACTTAAAAAGTAAGGAAAAACCTTAATTTTCAATAAAAAATAGGTAAAACGTTTACGTCCGAATTCAACTAAATTCTAAAAATCTTGACCCGTTACCAAGTTGTAATAGTTTCTTTATGACATTTTTATAAGGTATGCGAACCTTGCTTCGCTCGACCCGCAATGTTTGATCAAAAATATTTTCAATATGGAAATCCTAAATATGGAACGAAAGACCCGAAATAGTTATTGGATTCTACAAGCTGATGATCTTAGGGCTTTCGTGTTTCTTAATAGTGGATATTTTGGATAAGCAATGCGTTTAAATATCGTATTTAATATTGAAATTGCAAGATCGGTGGTGAATTGGCAGTCGGTGTAACTTGGATTGTCTATCGTTCTGCTTTTACATCTGTTTTAATTTATGTTAAGACTAAAATTTAATTTTTTTTATGTAGCAAAATAAAATCAGAGAAGGTAAAATTAAAAGTAAAAAATGTATTTTTTGAAAAACGTTAGAAAATCGCCAAAAAACCCAAATTTGTGTTCTATGACCTCAAAATAGGAGGTGTGCAAAATTAAGCAAAATTACATTTTTCATTAATCCAATAATAGCAAAATAATATAGGTTTGTTACTAAATTAAAGGGTTGATAAAAATGTGAGAAAATAACTTTTGCTTGTAAAAAATATTTTCATGTTTTGACGAAATCTTATCATTTTTTTTTCTAAAATGATACGCACTGGAATTGATTCCTGACCCCAACAACCCGGGGCACTCTAAAAGCGAGCGATACGTCATTGACAGAAATTTTGGACTTGAAGTATAGACTGTTATTTTTAAAATTAAAATTAGAATTAACCTGGTAGTCCATTAATTATATCTAAAAATCTTGATTCTATTGGAGCTTTTTTGAGTCAATAACTCCAAAAAAGTTTTGAGTCAATATCTCCAAAAAAGAGGCCAATACGAAAACCATTTATATGAACCTGCAGTATTTTTTCACGGGTTTTTTCATATTCATTGATTACTTTCACCAGTCCTGATCAGTATGCTTTATTTCAACAAGATTTAAATTGTTTCCATACTTGGTGCATCCGAAACAGGTTAAGATTGAATATCCAGAAATTTAACTATACAGCTTAGAAGATCTATGGCTATAGTGCCCAATGAGTTCTTCTCTGATGTTAGAACTGTTGATAAGATACATATATCTTTTGTGCAGCATATGCAGGCTTGTTGCAGTAGGACACTTAGAATGTTTGATTTCGTTAAAAGAAATACAAAAGATGTTAAAAACATTTACGTACGTTACCTTGGGGTTTACTAGTGCCCCTAGTGACGCCTTATACAGGGATGCGCAAAAGTCCGGAATAAAATTAATATCTTTTTAACCAGTAACTTAGGAAAAAAACGCTGAAACACGTCAATTGATTTTGAATAGTACGCATTTTTGGCAATAAAATGAAATATTTTTTTCAACCCCTTAGCTGCAACCCTTCTAAACTTTTTTTCAAATGCAAACCTATGTCGTGTATGGGCTCATTGAAAAGCTCGTAAAAATGGAATCTGACCATACCCTTTCTTTTTTTTAACTTATGTTTTTACCACGAAATAAGAAAAATCTTTTAAAAACAAAAAAGTTAGAAATACCTCTTAGTGCTATCTACGGGTGAATTAACGTTGCAAATAAATAAATAAAGTGGCATTCAGCATTGATGATGTACACTGCTCAACAATTGCTAAGGATCATCAGTACCTAGTTTCTAAAAGTTTACAAATTTTAAGAAAAGGACCAACCTGGGCAGGCGGCACAACAAATTTTATTGATTATGTGTAAAACTGATACCGTAATCTAGCATCAACATTCTTTGGAATTTATTTTTTCAGAAAAAAATTACATATAAAATTAGTTATAATTCCAAGCAATTGTCGAGCAGTGTACTTCAAAAAGAGAAAAAGGTTGTTAAATTTTTTGTACCAAATTTAATGCCCTGAAAAGAAAAATTTTTTTTGACTCAGTTTTAAAATTGTGGCAATTTTGGGTGAAATTGAAATCTGTTTAGTTTATTAATTGTGTACCTTCAAATTGTTCTTTTTTAATTTGCCAAACAAAACTGCAGGAAGATCCACATTTGTCAACGGTTTCATTAGCACAAAACAATCCTGCGTCTAGACGTACGATTGGAAGGTTTTTGGAAACAGAAAAATACCACCCATATAAGGTATATCTTGTCCAAGAGCTCTTGGAAGATGACTATGACAGGCGTTTGCAATTTTGTGAGGAAATAATGAGGCGATGTGACGAGAATAATGGGTTTCCACTGAACATACTATTTTCGGACGAAGCTACTTTTTATTTAAATGGAGTAGTTAACAGGCACAACTATCGATTTTGGAGTCAGGAAAACCCACACTGGATATGCGAAGCTCATACGCAGCGTCCTCAGAAAGTAAATGTATGGGCAGGCATCATCAACAACAGAATATTAGGGCCTTCTTTTTTGAGGGAAACCTTACAGCTGCACGCTACTTAGACTTTTTACACTTTGAATTAGTGCCTGCTTTAGCTGTTATGTTTCCCAATCAAGCAGATCCAGATATCCCCACTGAAACACTTTGGTTCCAACAGAACGGCGCTCCCCCACATTTTAGTATTAACGTCAGAGAATATCTCGATGAAATATTTGCAGACGACGTGGTACAATTGATTGGCCGCCACGATCCCCAGACTTAACGCCATTAGATACCGGCTGAGGCCATTCGGAATTCCGTAGACGGGTTTTACCATCGCCTAGGAGCCTGCCAAGTAGAGGGTGGAGGGCATTTTCAGGATCTGTTGCGTTAATTCACCCGTAAATAGCACTAAGTAGGTATTCTAACTTTTTTGTTTTTAAAAAAGTTTTTTCATTTCTGTAACCACATAAGTTTAAAAAAGAAAGGGTATGTCAGATTCCCTTTTTTACGAGCTTTTCAATGAGCCCATACACGACATAGGTTTGCATTTGAAAAAGTTGGGGAGGATTGCAGCTAAGGGGTTGAAAAAATATTTCATTTTATTGCCAAAAGATGCGTACAATTTAAAATCAATTAACGTGTTTCAGCGTTTTTTTTTTCCTAAGTTACTGGTTAAAAAGACATTAATTTTATTCCGTTTTGCGCATCCCTGTACTTATGTAATATAAAAATGAAATGTAAACATATTATATTGTGAGCTTATGATTTTTTTTTTTTTTTTGAAAGCGGCTTACCACATTACTCTCTAACGAACCGCCACTGTATATTATGCTTATTTTAATTGGATACACTTAATAATTAAATGAGTTTAATTAATCAACGAGATAAAAAAAATAAAATACGTTTTAATTGTCTCCGTATTGAAAGGGGGGTCATAAATTAAGGTGCAGCTGGTATTGGTTTTTAAGTAGTTTGTAAATAAATTATTGGAATTATGTATAAAAGTAGCAATTTATCTGTCGTTTATAAGTGGGTAATTAGGGATATAAAGCGGCTACTGACTTGGTTACTTCTGAGCACAATCGATAGCTTTAAGTTAGATGTCAAGTATGACTGTAACACGTGTGAAAAGAAGTAAACTCATACTCATGGTTACTGTTCATTGAAAGCTTGCTCTCCATTAAAATGCAACAATAAGTCTTGCATCCAGGAAAAACAAAAATTAAATACACAAAATTAATTTACTCATTTTTTATGCATAACTGACGCAAAGTAAAACACATTTATCAGTAAATCTATTGTCTGTATCAATACATAGAGTTTTCTTAAAAGTGTTAGACAATGTAATGGTTTCAATAACACCCAAATTTTGGACTTCCATTATCTTTGTTAGGTAATTAATACACAACGTTTCGGTTAGTGATGCATCTCCAACCGTTTGGCAAATGATAACTAAAAACTATTCTTAAAAACCACGACTTATAGACTATCTGTTGTTTACTAAAGCATGACCCATTTTTCACGGTTCAGCAACGGCTGCGAAATATTCGAAATATCGATACTGAAATTGCTAATTACATTTTGTTTCATTAAAATTATAACAGCTTCTTTAATTTCCCTTTTCTTCTAGTGGCTTTCTTTATGAATGATTTTGGCTTCCGACCATTGTATGCAATGTTGTTTTGACCATGCGTGTTTGGCAATCCCTGACTTCGACGTTTCACCTCATTTTATATGTTTTTTTTTTTTAAGTTTTTTACCTCAAATTTCGAGTGGTCTTTTTGTTTCCCTATTGTACACTAACCACATTTACAGAGAATTTGGACCTCTTGTTCTGTTTAGCGAAAGAAGGAGTCATACGTACTTTATACAACCGCGCCGTGACCTTATGTAACAGTCTGGATTCCCTTCAAGATAACATAATAACTAATGTAACTAGCGGAACGGCTGCAGTGAGTGCACTGGTTTAGGAAACAATCGAGAAATATTAAAATAAGACAAATAAAAATTCTATCTTGAACAAGACTTAAAATGAAAAATTGAAGGTCCGACAGACCTGAACATTATATCTTTATATTTTTGGGGTCGCTGAATCCGAATTCGGGGTCAGTTTAACCGCATCAGGTCAGGATTAAGGGCATTTTAATGTCAAATTTGCAAAATTACACAGCCCAATAACAAAAAAATGGAAAGTCCAAAAGACTATGTTATATTTATGGTTTTGAGGTCGCTGAATCCAAATCTGGAGTCAATTTGACCCCATCAAGTCGGGATTAAAAGCATTTTAATGTCAAATCTGCAAAATTATACAGCCCAATAACAAAGATATTGAAGATCCGAGAGACTTGACCATGATATCTTTATGTTTTTGGGGTCGCTGAATCCGAAATACAGGGTCAGTTTGACCCATCAGGTCAGGATCAAGAGCATTTTAATGTCAAATCTGCAAAATTACACAGCCCAATAACAAAGAAATTAAATATCCGAGAGACTTGACCATGATATCTTTATGTTTTTGGGGTTGCTAAACCGAAATAAGGGTCAGTTTGACCCCATCGGTCAGAATCAAGAGCATTTTAATGTCAAATTTGCAAAATTACACAGCCCAAAACAAAGAAATTAAAGATCCGAAAGACTTACATGAAATCTTATTTTTTTGGGGTGTTGAACTGAATCTTTTCCCCCCATCAGTCGGGTAAAGGCTTTTGGGAAGCAAATTTGAAAATTTAATCGCAACTAAATTTGAAGAGGTTTATTTATGTTTTTGAGGTCTTTGAATACAAGTCCGGGTTAAATCTGTAAAATTATAATTTAGCAAATTTGACCCTTAATATATCTTTAATACCCAATTCAAACTGGGGACCACGGATTCATTTTTTAGTTACCCAAAAACATAGGTATATTCCACCGCATACAACGGTCGGAAGCAAAAATTATTCCTAAAAAAACCCACTGAAAGAAAGGAAAATAATTTAAAACAGCTGTAATAATTGTTAACAACCAAAATGTATGTAGCAAACCTAGTATTAACATTCTGAATATCTGGCAGCAATTGCTGAATGTGTAATCACTTGAAAATGGTTGGAGATACATCACTAACCGAAACGTTGTGTATTAATTAACAAATGATGACAATGGAAATCTAAGATTTTGTTTGGGTTGATTGATTGATAAACTAAATACACAAGTTGAGGTTTTGTCCGCCTCGACACTGCAGCCTACAGGGCTTGTTGTATCTCTTGTGTATTTGTTTCAGTTAAAAAGGTTTGACACCTTAGACAGGGATTGCCCTTTACATTCTTTTCTGTCTCCAGCCTCCTGGTGGTTGTGTCCACCAGGGGGTTTTGATTTGTTCCCAGAAAGTGCGGGCACTCATATTGATGGGAGGTCCCTTCCTCTTCTCAATAGCTAAAGGGTTTTTCAAGATGCCCAAATGCATAGGGTTTTTAGGGGCGTGTCCGGTTATTAATCCGCACATTCTAATCTGATTTATTTGTTTTAGTAGTTCACTTGTCAATGCTTTGATGGGAGTCCAAATTATTTAGGTGATTTTGCCTTGGAATGTGGTTCCAGTATGACATGTTGTGTTTGTATTCCAAAAAAAGGTTCAGGACCCAAAAAGCTGCGGAGCCTGCCTGGCCAGGAGTCTGCATTTTCATTGCCCTGTATTCCCTGTTCCGGCACCCAGGAAAGTGGAATTTGTTGTGATTAGCCAGGGTTTGGGGTTGAACAGTTCCAAACCAACCGAGTTGACTTGTTGAGATGCCAAAGCTTTTTTGGGCCGCTTGACTATCAGAGAAGAAGAATGTCCCGCCCTTTACTCCTCCCAAGTTCTCTCGCAGACAAAGTTCAAGGAAAATTTCCGCCTGGAAAACAGGGTATTTCCCCAGGGCTAAGCAAAACCAGGGTAACCATGTATTCCTGCGCCTTTCCATTGTCAGCTTGGGTCCATCGGTATACCAAACCAAATTCGAGACTGACCGGAGGGTCGCTCACTCCTTGTTTGTGTTAGTGGTCTTACTTTTTTTGAAGGACGAAAAAAAATTTTGATGACTGAAACACTCATTTAATAAAATTTTCTTTTTTCAGCTGGTGTCCATACATATCCAAGAGTTTTACCTGTTCGCATTTTGCAATTTGTGCCATTTTGCCGACGCGAAAAGAATAAGCCAAATACTTTTTCAAAATTTTGAAACCCGAAAACCTTGTCGTGTCTCTTTGTGCGTGTTTTTATATGGACAACGAACGATATCGCTTTGGCAAAAGTTATATTTCCTGAAGGACCGTACTATAAACTGAAATTTAACTTAATCAAACAAATAACAAGAAATTGGACAGGGTGTATATAAAGGAAAATAAGGTCCCAAATTGTGTCACATGTTTGATAACTCGGGAACCATTGAGCACAGTGTTTTAAAAGGAAAGTTTTAGAAATTTAATTGCAAAATTAAACTGATTTGATTTTTTTATTTTTTGAGATAAAATTGAAAACCAAAATGGTCTTTTAGCTTTTTTAGCTCCAAACTACCTTTAACTTTATCATTATTAGAAATTTTTAAGAAGAATTTAATTTAAGAATAATATTTTTCTAACTTTATTTGTTTTTGAGATGTTTCCCAAACTTTTGATTTTCAACGGACGCCATATTGATTTTTAATTTTAAAAAGAGCTCTTCAAGAGCTTTTTATTGATGTATCACAAGTCACCCAA
>JAHBCN010017268.1:0-18493 GCA_019359885.1 Listronotus oregonensis | reverse complement strand
AAGTTCCTATAAACTTTTTTTTGTAGACCTTTCCCCCTACGGAGATACAGGTACATAACGGACGATTGGAAAGTTTTTTTTTTAATAATTTTTAAAATACGGGGCGTAATTTAATTTTTTTTAATATGAGGTTATAAAAAAATCTTCTTAAAATGAACCCATGAAATCATATTTGGCTTAATTAGTTTGCCAGGGACGGACTAGCTCTGATACAATAATAGCAATTTTTTAACATCCTGTATGAAAAGGCTCAACAGGAGTTTTTTGGATGATTTAACCTTAAACAAAAAAAAGGTATTTTGATTGACCTCATTAAATCAACTGTTTAAAAAATAAAATATCATGGTTAGTAATTTTTTTACATTATACAGGGTGTTTTTAATTGTACGTAAATTTTTGAGGCATTTTTTCGGTCCCCCCAAGAAGAAAACTTATATGAATGTTTGAACTAAATGTCTTAATTTTGGGGATACAGGGTGGAAAATTTTTAAAAGAAAATCATTTATTATTAATAGTAATACCATTTAGATATTTTAATGAAAAAACATGTATTAAGAAGCATTTTTTAGTGTATACATTTTATTTGCCGAAATAGGCAGGTCAAATTTTGTACGAACGCCACTAGAAAAAATTAAAAAAATGTGGTACATTAAAAAATGCTTCTTGATACATAAAAACATTTATGCAAATTTCATTAAAATATCTAAAGTGGTATTACAGATATTAATAATAAATTATTTATTTTTGACAATACAACAAACATACGTTCATATGAAGTTTTCTTCTTAAAATGGCCCCAAAAAAATTGTTTTCCCCAAATATTAAGACAAAAAATTTCCCCGGGGCGTCCGTAATGTACCTGTTCTCCGTGGGGGAAGGTCGTAGGAAAAAGTTTATGGGAATTGTTATAATATTTTTAGGTTTTCTATTAGATTCCGGATTGCCCACATATTCTGGGACACCGTTTAGAGCTCCGTCTAGGCTAAATGAACACTCTGGCTTATCATTCATCATCAACCCCAGCAATTATTAAGTTTCAAAGTTATTTTTTATTTTATCTCATTGTATCTCTAGTGATATAAGTAACAGTTTTTCAGCAGGTAATATACTTACTATAAAAGGCACTAAGCCTTGAAATAACTTACACAACATGTAAAAGATAAGTTTCCTGGAACTGTAATATATTAATAATATGTGAGCGATTTTCTATTTTTGAAAATAATTAAAAAAAATGCATGTTAACTTCTTAATATTTCCCACTATTTGCAAGAAAAAAGTCATTAGGGATGGCCCCAAAAACCATGCCTTAGGTAAAAATTCAAATGATATATACAGGGTGTCCTGATAAGATCGTCCTCTGGCGATATCTCAAAAAAAATTTTTTGCACATCTTTGGAAAAAATCTATATAGAAAATCGGCCTCGAGAAAATGCTGGGAATTATTTTCAAGTTTCTAATTTGCCGCAGAGGGCGTAAAACTAAGAACAAAATTAAAAAACGAAATTTTTTAAAAATATATATTAACTTATGGTTTATAGTTTTTTTACAAACTATGTAAAATAAGAACTTTTTTTTTTAAGCGTTTTTCCCTAACTTTTTAAATAAAAGGGGGGGAAAGGGGAATTTTGAAAAAAATTAAATAATTTTTTTTTGGTTAACCGATTTTAATAAACTGGTTTTTTTAAAAAAAGTTTTTTCCAGGGCTTAAGATAAAATATTGGTGTAATAAATTTATTTTTTTGTTTTATCCCTAGAGACTGATTTGTTCAAAGTTATAAATTTTGTAATTTTTCCAAACTTTAAATTCAATGGTAGTATTATTAAAGCCCATTAAAAAAACCATAAAAAACAAAGAAACTGGTGAAAACCGCATTTGATATCTTAATTAATTTCGAGTTATTGCCAAAAAAGCTGCATTGTTCGTGTTCTTTTCATTTTCAGTTGTCAGATAAACAACGCGGGGTTTTATGAGAATGCTAAGACAACAAAAACCATTTGTTTCTCTGTGAATCTTAAATAATATAAAAATTATTCTTATTAATTGTTTATTATCAAAATAACAGCATTCTAATTACACGGCTCGGGGATAATAATAGCTGATTATTATCTACGGCTTTGGCTAATTGTATTTTCCATTGTGCGGTGGAAAGCACATTTCCAGTCCCTTTTAAACGGGTTGTCAAACGTTAAACACTTTTTTATTAAAATGGCTTTCGTAATCCCTTATGGCATATTGTCTCGCCGCAATAAGGCATTTGAAAAATTTTAAAATAAACGGCGACATATCGTATGCCTCGTGGGGAATAAACATAATTTAAAATTATTTAAATTAACGATTAACAACACTACTACTATAATAATAACGATGAACTGCGAAAAAAAAAGAACAAATTTAAAATTGTTTTTTATTTTTACGTCAAAAGGTATACTTGTTAAAAGTTGATATGAGCAACGTTTTCGAAAATTTGGTTTTAAAAAATTACACGCATCTAATTTTATTATAGCAAAATTTAAAAAAAAAACAAAAATGTTTTAAATTAAACAATATGTATTTTAATTTTCAATAAAATTATTTTCTTAAATTATGTTTGGAAAACATAAGCAAAGGATTTTATATTTTTTTAAAAATTCCACCATTTACTTAGCACATGTCAACTCTGTGGTGAACACCCCGTACTCGGAAACGAACCCTGGACCCATATTTGTATAGACTTTTGTTTGTTTTTGGACCCTGAGTACGTACCTGAAGTATTGACATTTCCTCATAAATTACCCTGTATAATTGATATTTAAGAGTGGCGAAAATACACGTGTAGTTTAAAATTTTCAAAAATAGGAAAAACTGGGAAAACTTTTTTTTAATTTATTTTCTAAGCCCTTTAAAATGCAACGATTTTAAGAATATCAATGAACGTAAACTAGTCCGGCAAACCGTTAAGCGGCAGTTGACACGTTAAAATGTACAGTAGATACCTAAGATAAATAAACCTAAAAGGGTAAGAAGTAATAATGTGTTCAGAAAGGGTATATATTATTCTTTTAATTTTTACTTTGTTTAGTAGGTTTTCATGTTTATAAACGGAAATATTAAAATTTATCTACAGGGCCAAGTTAAAAATGAACGCTACTGTAGTAGAATGCCAGATCTATATTTATTTATTTATAGCTCATACGATCGGACTCATGGCCATTTTCTATTTCCAGCTTCACGCTTACCTCACCTGAGTATCTAGCATTTACTCTTCATAGATTTAATAGGTACAGCTACGCTTAAACAAATATGTATTTGTCTTTCGGTACATGAAGCGCCTTTCCAAAGGGGCCGCCCGCTTGTTGAACGTGTTATGCTTTTCCAAAAGTTACGACACGTATATTCAAAATTGTTTTTTGCCAATAGATATAAAAGTTTACGGTATTTTAGCTGGAATTGGTATTCTTGCATATTTTACGTTGTGCAAATATAACCGCGGTATGTTTATGTTACAAATATTTCAATGCGAAAAAAAGTTGCTAGGCGCTGATAATGAAATACTACAACACCGTACTAACAATCTTTATCGTTATCTACACTTTTGGTTTAAAACATATTTCATCCGTCATAAAACAATACAATTCTATTTAACTTAAAGGTAATTGCAAAAATATAGACACAACAAACAACACTAAATTGAATTTCGAAGGAAATAAAACATGGTAAAGCACCAAATTAATTGCCAGGTTTAATAAATAAAAACAAAACAACATAAAGGGTTAAATTTTTTAATAATAAAATTATTAACATAGCAAATGAATTGGATAATTTGACGGGTACGGAAGCAGGATCAATGGATAGAGCACAGCAACAGATGACAACACAAAACAATAAAAAAAAAAACAGCAAAACTATGCATCAGCACACGGAGGCAACAACTGGAGTTGCATGTGTCTTAAGCATGGGCCACTCTTTACCTGGAAAGGCAGCAACTCTCGAGCCTCATCCATGTTGGTGATTTCAAAGGTAGGCGGTTGAGGAAATGGACCTTTTCCGGGATACGAAGTACTTCTACGAAACTTAACGGGAGAAATCACCTGCTGAGGTTGGTTGAATGTAGGACTTGGTTTTGCCCAGGCGGCATTCCTACTCCCATCTGTTGAAGGGGAGTCAGGGTTGGTACGCTCGACCTCGGTTCCAACCTGAGCCGCCCGAAAGCCGCCGTAGCACTTGGGTTCCAGCCCTGTCCGGCGGTCCCGGGGTGTTCCCGTCCACGACCCGAAGCCTTTAGCATATAAAGGATGACTCGAAAGCGATTGTTGTCTCCCCATTTGGGGAAAATTATGACTGGCGGTTATAGCTCTTCGCGTTTGATTGCTCTGATTTTGACCCATATTTCCTCCGAACAGCTGCTGTTGTTGATTTGGCGATGGAAAGTTTTGAAATCCCATTCCATTTACTCCCGCTATATTAGGCACGAACCCGTCTTCGATGGCGGTAGACCAGAGGGCTCCCGCGGGTGTTGCTGGTTCCGCGGGATGGAAGAACGTCGGAAGCGACGGTACCGACTTGCTGGCGGAGGTTACTTGGTCGAAAGCTTATCCGAAAGGTCCTTTACGGTGGCGCTGATGGTACTTCGCTGTCTTTAGCCGTAAGCGATGACGGCACATTCTTATCAGCCGGTGTCGTAGTGGTCGTCGTAATCCCGGCACCAACGATCGACGACACACTATTAGACAACTCATCTCCGTTAGAGCTGCTGACAGCTGCCACAGTTTTGTTAGAGGAATCATCTTGCATTATCGCACTATAACTCTTTGGCTGGATGAGAATATCGGTCCCGTTACTGCTCGTAGTTGTAGGTGTGGACGAATAAAAAATTGTGTTTTGATTTGACTTTGCAGTTTACGGTTATCTCCACTGCACTTAACCCGATGTTCGTACTGCCACTTAAACTAAATTCCCCCATTAGTGCACGTCACTGTCCTGAAGGCCAGTCGTACGGTGTCCGTGGTTTAGTTATGTCATACACATACACTCGTCGTCAAATTGTGAACATGAACACTCAACCAGTGAACCACCAGCCCACTTTCATGTTAATGTCACTGTTTCTGGCAGAGCCGACCGCCGTCCACGACAGCCGAGCGCGGGCGATCTCCGACGATGAGCGGGCGGCGCGCTCCAGTGCCGAGCGATAGCAGAGGGCGCGCCGACGCTCTCGGCCGTCGCAGCCGTCTTTGGGCGCGCGCACCTGATCGAACAGCTGATGACGACACGTTGAACGACCGTCTATTTGTAAATACGGCCAGCCGTATTCGTTATCTTTTCCTGTAAGGGGGCGCCACACGAAGCTATCGATATACAGACGTAGCAGTGAATATTCGCAATCTATGTGGCGTTGTTTGTAACATTTTAGCGATTTTAGCTACATGAAAAGAAGACTTTGGTGTTGCTACAACGCTCTGGCCAGATTTCCGTAACGACAATAACTGCTCCGCGAAAAGTTTTAGGTACTTTGCCGTCAAGCAAGTATTCTGTCTGTCTTTTTTGACGTAGCTACTGCGAATGACCGGGATATGGCCAATATTTTTTTGGCACAAAGAATTTAATTGTCCAGTAACACCTTTTTCAAATTAAAAGTTTTGCATACATTAAACATAATATAAGGACGAAAATTTTGGTAATGGAAGTCAATAACGCACTTAAATCAGAAAAAAAACTTATAATAAGCTTGTACTAGCTTAACCATGAAATCAAAATATTTGAAAAGACTCTTTTATCGTCAAATAAGTGGTAAAATTTTTCGGTGTAAAGGAGTTTAGCGGAATACATTACAAATATTTCTTGTAAACATTTAAAAACTCAATGGCGACGTCAAGATGGGTATTTTTTACAAATTTTCCATTTAATTCATAATTACCCCGTTGAGTGAATCCACTAAACGGTCCGAGGTCTTCGGTTTTTGACCTAAATTCCGGTACTTCCAATTTTGATTCCATATTTTTCGATAGTACGTGTACATCGATAGTATCGACACACATGTACTATCGATATACTCTCGATGTTTAAGGAACACTATTAAATGGAACTGAGTTTTGTATTAGTTGTTGGGGATCAACGACTATACACTACAACTGCTCAGTTTCATTTAACGTACGTTGGAAAATTTAGAAGCGGGCAGCGGCTGTGACGTCACCACCGGTGCTAAATAATGCTGGGCGACGTTTATCGATGTTTTGTGCCGATGTTCGATTTTTTTACCATCGATGTTTACCTTTTAATGTTTAATATTAAAAAAAAAGCATTAAAGCTAGCTCCAAAAATAAAATTTAATTTTTTTGAATGATTTAGAGATCAACATCGATGTTTTGTGTCAATGTCCCAGCACTAGCTAGCACCGGTGGTGACGTCAGAGCGAGTTTGACCTTGGCAAACAAATTCGGCAAACTGAGCTTTAATAGTAGCTGTTTACGAACAACCATTTTTCTTACCTAAGTTAAAGTTAGTTTCTGACCAGCGCTAAGTGGTTTGATCGAACACGCAATTTCGGCTTGTTCCGTTACGACTCCCTCAAAACGTTAAAAAATGTCAAATTTTGCTCAACTTAGAGTAGCCAAGATATCTTAGACAGAAATTCGGGTACCTTAGCAGGGGCAAGGGGAGAAGTCAGATTCTGACTTACTAAGTTAGTTTCCCTTTTTATTCTGTGAGTTCCCCCAACTTAGCTCAGAATTTGTGCTTTGTTCGTAAGCAGCTAGATATAGTCGTTGGTTGGGGATTACCGAACGTAGTAGGCATAAATGAGTTTTCCAAAAAACGCATGAAAACATTCTTCAGGATTTTAAAAAATTCTCAAATAGTAAAATAATTTAACCCAGCCAAAAACTCGTCGATGTCCAGGTTATGGCTCAAATCGATGTTAGTTCCCATTTTTTGAATATTTTGCCTAAAACAGAATTTTTAGCTAGTTCGTACAATTATTTATTTATCATTGATAGAGTAGGAACAGTGTCTATGTATCATGTACTTTTTTATATGGATAATAAAAGACAGACGTAACCTAAATGCACACCAACAAATGACGGTATAAAAATTGGATCTACAGCACCATCTCTAGGCCACAACGTAAAACACTAGCTAAATAGGTTGGAAAAAACTGTTTATAATTTCATACTGAGTATTGAAATACGTTGGAAAGACTTTTTCAGATTTTTTGGGCTCTCAATCTGCTTGTTTCTTTTTTTTTTACCCCAGTTGTTGTAAATTTAAGGTCTGCTTATGTCTTGCTATTTACACTCCGCGGGAAACTAAAATTAAGTGGAAGATTTGTCTCTCCACAAGTAGAAGACAGAACAAGTTGCTGTATTTTGTAGAAAAAGCAACAAATTCCGCAACTTGGGGAAAACTTTCTAGAAGACTGGTGTAAAGGTTGGCTAAAATAGTCGGGCAAGACAGATGTGGGCTAAAAAGAGATGAGACAGAAATAATATTTTTTAACAAAAGTTTAATATAAATTTATATACAAAACAAAAATCAGAATAAATTAATTTAACGGCGTCTGTTTTTCTTCTTTTGGTTAGCTTTCTTCTGATGTTGGGCCTGCTTATTCTGTGCTCCTCTTGGAGAGGGCTCAACAGTCGATCCAGGGCTGTCAGATGCCTCTTCAATTTTTTTCGATGAGAAATCACTAAAATTAAATAGTTATTTAAAAACCTCTCTCACAAACAACTTTTTAAACTTACTATTGCTCAGTCTGACCATACGACGTTCCTTGAGAGCCCTTGATGACCTCTTTATTTCTTCTGTCCCTCTTCTTTCTGTAGCCGGTTCTTTCATATTTTGGCAACCATCTTTCAGGATCTGGCTGTACGCTACTGTCATAGTTTTTAGGCAGCTTTCCTTTTCTTTTTTTGTGTTTCCTTTTCCTTTTTTGAGCATCATCAGTTCTGGGAGTACTAAAAATTAAAGGTTATTTCTGTAATATGTGAAACTCAAGGTAGAAAATTAGATTACCCTGGCAATGAATCACCCTTAGTAGAGGGCTCTTTTTCAAATTAACTGGAGCTATTGTTTGAATACTTTCAAAATCAACATCTCTGGATAATTCATCACAGATGGAAGCTCTTTGCTTAATTTTTAGAGCTCTTGCTTTGTCAAACTAAAATAAAATTAGACATAAAGGCACCACGATTTCTAGAAATAAAAAATTGAGGTTTACCTGTGAACAGGCTAACACTAGCTGAGCAGTAATTTTCCTGTCATTTTTATTGGTAGACAGCAATTCCTCAAGACTGTTAGCAGCGACTTGTGGATGACCATTTCTAATATGGAAATCGCAGCTTGCCTCCAGAAGTTTGAAAGATCTGCAGAGGTAACCTAAAATTTAAAGCTATAGATTCCTTAATAGTTGATTTCTTTAAATGTACCTTCTTTTTTTGTAAAACTCGACAGTCTCTTCAAATACTCTAAGAGCAGCTGATTCATCACCAATACCCAAATAAAGAGTGGTCAGTGCTCCAACTATGCCAGGTTTATATGCTTTTTCCCCCCAAGTGTTCTAATACTTTACAAGCTTCCAGCCTTTCTCCCATCATAAGGTAGAATTGAGCAATGCAAAGATTAAGATATAGTCTGCTGCTATTATCTTTCTCACCAGTTTTTAGCAACTTAATAGCTTCAGCAAGTTTATTAGCCTTCACCAAGTTAAGAGCTCTTAGAACAATAATAGGGGTTGATAATTCAGGCCATGTAGTTTCTACAGCTTTACAAGCTTTTTCACATTGATCAGTCTGGTTGATATAATAATTCAATACTGCATTATTTAAAGCAATATATTTACGTTGTGCGGATGGTAATTTGTGAAGTAATGAGTCGTTAAGAGCTACTTTCATCTTTTTAGAGTCAAACAAATTTTGGTCTTTGTTTATGCAAACGACATTGTTACTTGCTACAGCCTGCAGGGCAATATCCTCTAGTTTGAGTTTTAGATTGAAGTATATAAGGCTTGAGCTTCCTTAATTCTACCCTGTTTTTGATAGACAAATGCAAGCTGAATTCTAAAATTAAAGAAAAAAACATTACATCCAGAAGAAAAATTTTACAAAAGGGATATAAAGGAATGGGAAAGGAAATGTATAATTTATCTTTAATAAATATTGAAACAATATATATAAAAAAATTAATATTACTTACCGAATTAAAGCTAATTCAGTGGCAATTTCCTCTTCTGTAACATCCTCATCTTCTTCAGGCTTCTCTCTGCAAAGTTTCTCACACTGCTTCAACTTTTTTTCAGCTTCGAGATAATTTTCTGATGCTATAATCATACAGGCTTTGTTATAACACAGCTCATAAGGTGTTTCCTTTAATTCCTCTATATCATCCTGAAATAATAAAATTTAAACAACTGGTTAAAATCCACTATAAAAAACATTATAACTATGGTAAAATTTTACTTGGATGAGTCTAAAATCAATTTTTCCGGCAACCTGTGGTGTGTTATTAAGCCTCCAAGTGGACTAACCTCAAAATGGACATTTTTCCAAAATTCCCCCTATCAAAATGGAACATACACTGATTGGGCACTTATATATTAAACAAATACACTAAAATTTACAAAAGTTTATTGCCAATTTTTAGTAAAAGACACCTCAAATAAATCCAGTTATTTATATTTATCTTTCAACTTAATTATGAATCAGGCAACCAGTTATACATCATATATCTTCTTACAACGTACAGAAAAGTGGATTCATTTGAGAAAATTTTTACTTAAAATAGACAATAAATTATTGTTAATTTTAGTGTATATATATAAGTGCCTAATCAGTGTATGTTTCGATTTGTTGGTAATCAGATTCAAGAAGGAAGAATTTTGAGGTTAGTTCACTTGGAGGCCTCATAACTCAAAAACCAAAAGTTGCCGGAAAAAAAAACTAATTTTAGATTCGTGATCAGCGTCCTAAAAAACCCCCATATGCCAAAATTTTATAAAAATCGGCGTGGTGTCTGTAAAGTAAAATTTTACCATAACTAAAATTTAAAAAAACCTACCCTTTCTTTTGCATCCATATATACCATTGTAGCATACAAATTGGTAAGTCGTTCTTCTTCATATTCGTCATCAGTGTTTTTAATAATATCTTGATAGATAACATTTGCTTCCCGATATTCTTCTAACCGATACAAAATCTGAGCTTTAAGTTCTTTAGTTCGAAAGTCAATTTCGCTTTCACTTTTTTCAATGGTTTTTAAGGCATCATCGTGCTTATTTAGACGATAATAGCAATAGGATTTTTCAAATATAAGATCTCTAAAAGTATACACTGCATTGGAGGAGATATTTGATCGAGGTTGATGTATACTTACTGTAAATATTCCGGATTTTTGTTAATTTGAGCAATAGCTTCCTCAAACTTTGCAAGCTCAATAAGGCATACAATTTTGCACTTAAATGCAAGGAATTCGTGCGGTGCTACTCCCAGTACTACAAGAATAAATTATTTAAATATCCATATGTACAAAAATTCAGGTTATAATTACTTTTATTTGCTGCTTTTAAGGCTCTTTCATATTCACCGTTCTGCCCAAATTTATTGAGTTCCGCATACTGCGCTGCAACAGTTTTTTGTTTTGCAGTTTTTTCAGTCATTTTACGTGACTTTTCCAAAAATTTACAATAATTTTTTAAACTTAGCATTCACAAATTGACAGATAACCACAAGACAAGAAAGCTGGGATGACGTGGATCACGTGAACCGAAAAGAGATCTCTTTATTTTTTTAAACCTCTAGCTTAGTTGTCTTCAACGCAAGATGTCACCCTAATGAGCAAAGAAATACTGAAAATGTGTTTTAAGTTGAAAGTTTTATCATTTCACTTGCCAGTTAAGTTTTTTTTTATCGTTACTGTCATTAGTATAAAAACGAATAACAATATAATTTGGAAATCGGTAAATAAATGTCGCGACGATAATACAACACATTTTAACAATGACGTCTGTCAAACATTACAACTGTCAGTAATCTGTTAAAAATATCAACTACGATATCCTGTCAAAAATAAGAATTTTTGTCAAAATTTTTTACATTTTCCTTTCGCGTCCTTTCCAAAATATTTTAATTTTTTTAAAATTGGTCATTGTTTGGGGGGGGGGGGGGGCGATGAAACCTTCCCAGCGAGACAATATTAATACTTTTCCTAAGGCCTTTTAGGTAACGTAAAAAAACATGCCCATTTTTCCGGGGGGCCAAATTTCAAAAGGTGTATTCTCCCACCCCTAAAACCTCACTGTGAAAAACAGAAGTTCAAAAATTCAAAATTGAAAAAATTTATATATCTTAAAATTACCACATAAAATAATATATATATAGATGGTTTTAACATTTCCTAAGTACGGATCTAGTTTTGAAATATTGTTTTGAGATTTGTTAATTTATTATGATAATAACTGGAACTGTTTAACTGGTGTAAACAATTTATTTTAGTGTCTTATTAAATTGTATCAAAAATGGTTCTCAATAAAATCTACCCCACGAGGTTATTAAAATCAATTAAACTTGTTAAAAAAGAAGTCCAAAGTATCCTTTTTTAAAAATATATCGGAACATTTAGCTGGTTTTAGGTTATTTCCTTAACGGATATTTTAGGACAGTATGCAGGCAAATCCTCACAGAAAGGTAAGCGACCTTATTATAACGTACAATAATATTGGAAATATCTCTATTGATTTAAGTCCAGGTTATTATATTTTTATAGTTAATGCCAGGTTAATGCAGATGGCTGCTTCGACGATAAGCTGGGTTTACATTAAAGCGTTTTTGGTTTCCTTTTTGTTACAGTTTCTTATGGTTTCTTAGTTAAAAACTTATTTAATTCTACCGTGGTTAAAAACTTTACGGTATTTTAAAACTATTATGCAACCAGCCAAACAATTTGAACTTTTTTGCTATGAATATTCGCTTTTGTTTTTAAAGAAAAGAAGCCTAAAATATATGTAGAGTTATCGGAAAACAACAAATAAAAATTCGTCATTATCTCGTTTTTAAAATAATATATTAAAAATTAAATTATCGGTTAATCTTTATGTTATTATATTTTGTTTTTGAAATCATCCGTGTTGCAATTTCCTCCTATCACAGAAAAACATTGTTGTAATTCTAGATGTCACTACCATGGCTCAATGTGGACAGAACCGTAATGAATTTATTTTTATTTTCAGTACTTTTCAACTGGGAGGATCCCCTTAGTTTAGAATCACAATTTACAGATGAAGAAAAAATTATTCGGGATCAATTTAGGACATACTGTCAGGAAAAATTAATGCCCAGAGTTATTGAGGCTAACAGAAAAGAAGGTAAGGAAAAGAAAACCTTATCTATAAAAGAATATCCATGATTTTAACGTAAAACAAAATATTTTTATAGTTTTTCACAGAGAAATTATGAACGAAATCGGAGGACTAGGAGTGCTGGGTTGTACTATTAAAGAATATGGATGCGCTGGTGCTTCTAACGTTGCTTATGGTTTACTTACGAGAGAAGTTGAAAGAGTCGATAGTGCGTACCGTTCTGCAGTAAGTGTACAGTCATCTTTAGCGATGGGAGCAATATACAAGTATGGCAGCGCAGAACAGAAGCAGCAATATTTGCCGAGCATGGGTAAATATCTCTAAATTCTTAAAGTGAAACACCGGCTATTCTGTTAAAATAAACAAAAACTTTTCGCGATTACCATTTGGCAAATAATGGTGAGGCGCAAATTTACGCAACATAAGCAATTTATTTTATGTATGTTTACATACTGGTTATTGCCGATACATCATTAAAAATATAACGTTAACGGCACACGGCACATTTTATTCCCAAATAAATCTCATATGGCCTATTTTCTTGCTTGTCTATTAAATTTGGTAATATCAACAGCTACTAGCAGCAGTTAGAAACGGCCTAATTCCGCAAAATAAAAAGTAATTTAATTTTGTGGGCGTTACTTATGAGAATAACCTTATTTTGATATCTTTATATTCTGTATCTTCGAGCATATACCTACTAGAGGCAGCCCTGCCGCTCAACAGTGCGTACAAGCGTGCGAGAGAGAAAAAAATCTTACACTAGCCTTTCTCTCTCGCTCCGACGTGCTTATTGTTCGACAGGAAGGGACCGACTAATCAGCACGTTGGTGCACGAAAGAAAGGTTAGTGTGCGATTATTCTTTCTCTCTCGCACGCTTGTTCACACTAGCGTCTAGACATACCCCGGATATTTTGGCTCACGAGCTTCTTGACAGTGTTGACACATGAAACATGCTTTATTATGCAGGGACTCGGCTAAAAAATTATATTTTAATGCAATAATTTGGGGTCTTTTTTAATACGTCTCCGCATTTTCATGTCTGAAATACAATTGGGGAAAACAAAAAGCCACTTTGCTAACTATGAGCGACTAGAACTTAGGGCTTTTGAATTTGTCTAAATTATCCCTACATAGAAGTTAACAAAATTTTAACAACGTATTAGGAAAAACCCGGGGAATATATAATTACACTTTTAAAAATGTATAACTTCTACCATATCAAAAATTATAAAAATTTTGTTAATAACTTCTATGTAGGGATAATTTAGACAAATTTAAAAGCCCTAAGTTCTAGTCGGTCATGGTTAGTTCTGGTTAGCAAAGCGGCTTTTTATTTTCCTCAATTATATTTCAGACGTGAAAATGCGGGACGTATTAGAAAAGACCCCAAATTATTACTTTACACATTAAAATTTAATTTTTTAGGTTATAACACTGCCAAGAAGCGCGTGAAAATAAAAAATATCCGGGGTATGTCTAGACGCTAGTGTTCACACCGCCAAGTGGCAGGGCTGCCTCTAGAAGGTGTATCCTCGAAGGTCTGTATATATCTTAAATTTGACCTTGCTTCGAAGCAACTGTTCCATTTTTCCGCAAAAAATGCGAAACATGATCAATATAAAATTATTTATGTCAAATAAAATAATTTAAACACGATATTTCCACAATTTTGTAAGTAATCGAAAACGTTTGTTTAAAAAACTCTCATATAGCATGCAAAAACATTGATTTTCGCTTAATTTATTGTAAAGACACATAAATGTGTAAATATCAAGAAAAACCTGGTGTTGATCGGGGTACTAAAATTTTATTTGAGGTTTATATCTAACCATTCCCTAACTTAACCTTTTGTATTAGTACCATACCGGCATATGGTAAAATTGCCCATTAGAGATTGGGCCCCACGGATTGTATGTCTAAGAAACCTAAGACGATCCATGGTAGAGTTGGGCGGACATTTCAAATTTTACCTTAGTAAGCTTTATTATCTGTGATTAATGTACTGTTATATACTCATCCCGGTTATTCCATAGCTGTGAATTTATGGGAGTCGTTTTAAAACCGACTGCCAAACCTTCGGGAGCGGGTGTGGCCAAGTATGGCCCAAAGTCTCTCTAATTTGGAATGTCTAAATGACATCATGTGCGACGCTGGATTTCTTAAACATTTATCCGTGGAAATCAATTTATAAAAATAATATAGGGTGTTCAAAAAATAGACGGAGATATTGTAATGGGCGATTCCTTGTTGTTTAAAAATATGAGAAAAAGTTTCTATGAACATAAGGTCCGGAAATGCAGTTTTCAAAATACAGGGTGATAACTTTTTAAAAAAATATTTATTTTTTATTAATATTTTAAAAAATATTTACTCGATTCTTTTGAAATTTGGCAATATTATTTGTTGTATTAAGAGGCTAATTTTGCCCTAAATAGATTAACATTATAGGATCCAGTGGCATCCCGGGGAGCATCTTAGCGAATAAAATTGGCAAAAAAATGTACGCCACTGCCTTTTTTGCAACTTTAATGTTTGTTGCTTTGTAAAGCGTCTAAAAATACAACTTCTTCATTTCTTGTATTTTTTTCGCATCTCACTTCGTTTTCGAGAAAAAAAAATAAAACGGTTTTATTGCATGCCACTGGACAAAATTGGTTTATTAATTTTTGCTAAAAAAATCACAGGTGCCCTGGAAAACAAAAAATTAAAAACGTTTCAAGGAAAGAGTTTTAGTGCAACAACAGCTACAACAAATGTTGGAAATGTCCACCATCCATTTCTGTACACCTTCTTACTCGACGAATCATTGAACGACGAACTCGAGCTAAAATTCAAGGTCTATTTCTCACTTCTTTGCAAACATTTACAATTTTATTTCTTAACTCTCCTATTGTTTGTATGGGAGTGGCATAAACCAGAGTTTTAAGGTGTCCCCATAAATAAAAACCTATTGGATTTAAGTCAGGGGAGCGAGGTGGCCATTGAATTGGTCCACCTCTTCCAACCCAATTTTCCCCAAAGGTGTTATTTAGATGAGTTCTAACAGCTATACTAAAATGAGGAGGAGCTCCATCGTGCATAAAAGTTATTTGATTACGTACATTTAGAGGAACTTCTTCCAGCAGTACGGGTGATTCTTGTTGAAGAAACTCTAAGTAAGATTCGCCGTTTAATCTTAAGGGTAAAAAGAAGGGCCCATATACATAAATTGTCACCAACAATACCCATCCACACATTTAAAGAACATTGTTCCTGGTGACGACATTGTACGTAAGCATGAGGTTTTTTTTTTACTCCATACATGAGTGTTATGGAAATTAGAATAAATTAAGTATGGTTTTCTGTTATTATTAAGCTTTTTCGCCAAGAAAATTAGGTGAATAATTATTTTCTAGAAGAACTGACGCTTGACAGTGTCAAACCTCCATGCAGAAATGATTGTTTGGTTTGCAAGGGTGATTTTTTTAGCAAAAATTAATAAACCAATTTTGTCCAGTGGCATGCAATCAAACCGTTTTTATTTTTTTTTTCTTGAAAACGAAGTGAGATACGAAAAAAACACAGGAGATGAAGAAGTTGTATTTTTAGACGCTTAATCAAACAACAAATATTAAAGTTGCAAAAAAGGCAGTGGCGTACATTTTTTTGCCAATTTTATTTGCTAAAATGCCCCCGGGGCGCCACTGGACCTTATAATTTTAATCTGTTTCGGGCTGAATTAGCCTCTTAATACAACAAATAATATTGCCAAATTTCAAAAGAATCGGGTAAATATTTTTTAAAATATTCATAAAAAATTGTGCATTTCCGAACCCATGTTTATAGAAACTTTTTCTCATAATTTAAAACAAGCAGTCGCCCATTTCAATATCTCCGTCTATTTTTCGAACACCCTGTATTTAGGACGCTTAAATAAATAATCGGAAATAAAACAGATTTATTGGTTTTGAGTCCAAATAAAAACAAAAATATTATAATACATAAGAGAATTGAAAAGCAATGATATTTACTTGTATTACCAAATGAGAGACGTCTTGGATTACAAAAAATAACTGAAGTTTTAGACGCAGAACTAATTTATTTTGTACTGAATTTTTTTAGAATTAAAAAGCGGCAAAATTTATTTTTTCGCTGATGTTTTTTACTTGTATATAGCGAAAAAACAGTCAAAATTTTATTATATCTCTAATTTTGTTTTCGACTAACATCTTACCATTACTTCACTTAATTTTTGGTTTTAGTATCTTACTTACCTATGATAAAATGGCCCATTAGAGATTGGGCCCCACGGATTTTATGTCTAAGAAACCTAAGACGATCCATGGTAGAGTTTGGTCAGAAATTTCAAATTTTCGTACTAAAGAAGCTTTAATTTTGTGCCATACATATCATAATTATCGGTCAAACCGTCGTTAGTACTTTACCTTTGGGAGAGCGGGTGTGGCTTTAATATTGCCCAAAGTCTCTCTATTTGAAATGACCAAATGACACCATGTGCCACGCTGGATTTCTTAAACATATATTTGTGGAAATTACTCAAAAAGAAATGTTTTTATTGTTGAATAAGGTATTTTAGCAACTATGATCAAAATATTATACAATTCATTTTTTCCAAATAAAAGCCAATTTCTTTGGTGTTAAAGAGTTCACCATAGGCGTGCGCACAGTGGGTGCCATGGCACCCCCACTAGTCTGAAAAAGATTACTGTATTTAAAATATGAACATTATTATTTGATACGGTTCGATTTAAAAATTACACGCAAACGCACCTTATGTTTCAACGCACCTTCTCGAAAATGAGTATGGTAAAATCAAAATTAAGATCCACAATACGCCAAGAACGTTTAGAAAATCTTCTGGTTCCATTTGTGGAACAGGAATTAGCCGCAAATATTGATATAAGTACTGTGATAAACGAATTTAAAAAATTGTACCTTATGAAAGAAGAATGATTTTATAATAAATAATATATAATGTACTCGGTTTGTTATTATTTCATAAATATTTACCAAACATTCCTAAGAATTTATTCTTATTAATCTATTATTAATTAATTTTATTAATAACAATGTATTAATATCGATATATTGCTATTCATAGTTTTATTTACTTCATTATTATTATTATTATTTCAAGCCACACGGCTTTGCATTCCCTCTAAGGGGAACATTCACTCATCCCAGATATCTTCAGATATCAAAAGGATTGAGTTCTGTGGAACCCTTTCCATGTTTCGGGGTCAGGTTCTCTTAGGTTCTGCTGTATTCCCCACAAATTTCCGGAAAGTCGAGCGGTCGCAAGTAGCACTGCCTTTTGCATAGCCTTATACAGATGTTCCCGAGGCCTAGTCCCTTAATGTTTTGTAAAGAGTTTTTGGTATAGTGCCAGTTGTTGATAAAATTATGGGGATCGTTTGTACGTTATTCATTCCCCACTATCTTTTTATTTGTGTTTCTAGGTTTCTGGATTTGGCAATCTTTTCTTGTATTTCTCCCCTAGGTTGTTGTTGTTGTTCGGGATAGCGACATAGATCGGTGTTGTTTTCCTCCCAACTTTATCCACCAATAAAATATCTGGTTTATTGTGAGCAACAGTTTGGTCTGTAAGTACAGTTCTGTCCCAATTCAATTTAAATTCATTGTTTTTGAGAACAGGTTCGGAGTATACTTATAGTAAGGCAATGTTTCCTTCTGTAAAGCTTTGCTTCTCTGAATTGTTGATGGATTTTCTTGGCTGCTGAATCGTGTCTTTCCTTTTACTCTGATGCCAAATGCTTGGCAACCCCCGTTATATGCTGGATTGTCTCCGATGTTTGACATCCATATCTGCATCGAGCGTTCTCTTAGACGGGTCTCCCAACGATATGCTTCAGATAGTTTTTTTGTCGGAATAACCTGGTCCTATGTATAGCCAATAAGAAGTCTTCAGTCTCTGGGAACATCATTCCCGACGTCAGCCAGTAGTTCGACGCGAACTTTTTGACATTTTCCTGGCTGACCTCATTGAGGTGACGTCCATGAAGAGGCTTCTCCAACCAACTTTTCAGCTTCTCCTGGTCTGTTTGATGGTGTCTGCGCATTTTTTTTTATTATTATTTCTCGGCACCCACACCAGCTTTACCCGCACGCCTATGGATTTCACCCCGTACTATTGGTAAATCTGGTTATA
>JAHBCN010017267.1:0-18516 GCA_019359885.1 Listronotus oregonensis | reverse complement strand
TTAATTCCTTTTTAAAAAAATGGTGTGTTTTCTTTTTTTAAAAAATATATTTTTTTTTTTTTTTTACGGACCTTGTCATAAAAGGGTAAATTTTCCGCCCCGGTAAAGTTAAATTTACCATATTTGGTTTTTAGATAGAAAAAGTTAAATTTTTTTTATTTCTTTTAAAAGGGAAAAGGTGTTTTTTACCTTGTTTTGAAAAAAAAAATCTTTTTTTTTACAGATGTTTTGCTTATAAAGGAAAATTTTTTTTGAAATTTTTTACGGATTTTTTGTGTATAAGGATGAATTGTGCCCGCCCCGGAAACTTTAATTTACCATATTTGGTTTGATCAATGGAGGGCCCCCTTTAACAAAAAAAATGTTTATGTCCAGTCACATAAACCCAAATTTTTATTTCCCTTTTTTTTTCCATTTTTTTATACATTTTGGGAAATAAACACTCTAAAAATATAATAAAAAAAAAGAAATTTTTTATTTACATAATACAATATTAAAAATATTTCTATTTAAATTTTTGTCTTTTGTTTAGTTCGTCGATGGTAATATCTTGGATGCGACGCAAATTTAATTTCGGGCCCGTTTTTTGGGGTCGGCTCACCGTTCAACGAACGTTCAAACTTCAGGATATAAGATATTTGTTTTTTATATCTATGCTGTCCTGTAGAAGCCTAAATTGTCGTCCAATGATTGTATGTTATAAAATTTTAAAACGGGAAAAACCATTAACAAGTGGTACTAATGATACTGTTTTTTTTAAAAAAGGTTCTGGGTCTAATATTTGAACCATTTTTAAAACTGGATCTTTAAAAATGAAAATCTGGATTTAATTTGATTAGCCAGCTCAACATAAACCTAAGGCAGTGTCCCCTTTAAAATTTTTCAAATCATTTTCCCCCTAAATTTTTTTTTAAAAAGCAATTGACAGGGCCCCCAAAATAAATTTGTTCCAATGCCAAATAATAAGGAACGTTAATTTTCAATATTTTCCATCTCTTCATGTAAAAATTCATTCTCAATAAAATTACGAGTGATTGTATGATAAATGTTTGTTACTTTTATTCAATAAAGAATGAAGTTTTAAGGTTACCTTTGAAATTCTAAGTTAAGCTTTTTTTTTTTCTAGTATAAAATTTGAGAAACAAAAAACAAACTTAAACACAGGTTTTTTAAGAGCATTTAGAATGTCATTTGGGTTTTGTATTTTTTGGGATTATTAAAACATTCATTTGAAAAAAAAAATGGCATCATACTGTTCTAAAATTCTGTTCACTACAGCCTGTAATGAAAGCCAGCGTGTCTGTGATAATCTTAACATTTTATGTGGTTTTAGATCTAAAAATAATTGGCACTCTTTTAAATGGCCCAATCTTGTTGAGCTATTAGAAAAATAGTTGCAGATATCTCGAACTAATTGTTCCAGACAAATAGGCAATTTCTCACAGGCTGCAGATGAACACAAATTAAATGAGTGACAGGTACAACCTAACACAAAAATATCAGGTACAACAGTTTTTAATCTCGCTTGTAACCCCTTTATGTTACCCATCATCACACTTGCATTATCTGCAGCAAAACCTAGCAAGTTTTTTGTCTCTACTTTATTGTCCTTTAGAAAAGCCATAATAGCCTTAAAAAGCCCTTCCGCTGTAGTATCTTCAACATTTAATAAACCGAAAAATTTTTCATGAATTTTTCCTTCCTTGTAGTATCTACACACTAAAGCTAATGCTTTTGTGGTGCTTATGTCAGTTGTTTCATCGACAATCAAAGAGAAAAAAAAATTGTTTAAATCATTTCTCATGTTAGACATCTGTTCTGGTGCAATAACAGTTCTGCACATATATGTTCCTTTTTTTCGGTTTATTTGTAGTTGTTTAGCAACCTCTGAGTCTGGGCATACTTTGGGTAAAAATTTAACCATATGATCTAGTAAAAGAAATGGTAAATTATGTTCAGCCAAAAACATTATTAACAAAATTTCTGATATTTTAATCTGTTCAAATAACTTATTGTAAGATGATACGGGCATGACATCAAAGATTTTTGGTGTATTTTTTATGGATTTTAGATTAGATAGATGTTTTGATGTTTTGCTGTGTCGTTCGATATGTGTTAGTCCACCTGATAAATTAATATTGCATGCTTTGCAATGTATTTCTTTTTCTGATTTGGTTACCAACCAATTCCCAAATTTTGTTTGCCATTCTGGTTTAAAATGTTGCTTATAACTTTTCCTCTTTTTTTTGCTTGGCTGAGTGATTTCTTCACTACCATCGCTTAAGTCACTTTCTTCAGAGGCTTCAGGTATTTCGAAGTTACTGATGATTTCCTCATGATCGACATGTTGTAGCTGCAGGTCAAAATCAGAGATATTAGAAGCAGGATTAGTATCAGCACTAGTACCAATAGCAGTAATAGTATAACTACTTTTAGAAGTGCAAGGCTTAGGTTCAGGCTCACATTTTTGTTTGGGATAACGCGTAACAAACCTAAAAAATATAAAATTACCTTTATAGGGTGAATTTAAAAACAAAAGAAAAAAACTTACTTATCCATTTTGTCGGCCGAGGTTTTTTGGTGTTTCTTCTTCAATTGCTTTTACATTTTACAACATTCATTACAGCCACAAAATATAAAAAGAAAAGGATTACAGCTTTGATTAAAAAAATACTGACCGGGATCCCCGGACCGGAATGGCGTTGTTCGTTCGTTCTTTTTAATTCTGTGTTTTTTTTAATCATTTTTTTCTTCTCTCTTTATAAAATTATATGTAATAAAAAAGGATAGTGGATAATCTGACAGCGATCGATAACCCACCGGTGAATTAAAGAAAACAAACGTTGTCAAATTCTTCAAACTTCAAATGTTCAAATTCAAACTCGTTACAGGGTACGTTCATAAATTAAAAGGCTTCGCAAATTGCAAATTTAAGCTGAACGTAGAAAAATCACAGAAAAAAATAGTAATAGATTTTCAAAAAACGTAACGACGTAACAGATTATTATTAAAAGTAATAGATCTATTACAATAGTAATGACAAGAACAACACTGCCCTCGAGCATACACTTCAGGAGGCAGCCATGCCTGTCGACTTCTGACTCAAGGGTAATAAACCCTTCTGACTGTGGTTGTTCGGTTAAAAACTACATAGATTTTCGAAAATGGGTTAAAAAATTGGGCGTTCCTAGCTCTCGGGATCAAAAAAAAATCTAACTGCCGTTTAGTAATAAAAGTGTTGTTTTGTAATTTTTTTTTTTAATAACACGTGGTAGCGTTGGCGTGTATGGGATAAAAGTACAATCTTTACTTTATATATTGCAGTCAAGATCATTGGTTCTCACGGTTCCCTGAGCTACACCAGTGCCTTCATTCAGGGCCACTTTTGAGCAAAACAGCCATAAGAGAGGGGATCCTTACCTATACAATCCATAATTGGTCGGAGGGAAGTGGCCGACCAATTAGCATACAAAGCTGGTTGTATACCTTGCCCACTATCCCAGCACGTAGAGGAGAGAATGTTATACACCTATTGTTCCTCTCACCCGCTGAAGGTTATGGCGTTGGAAATTTTTTATAAAGAATACAAAAAGATTTTGTAAATCGTAAAAATGTACTAAAATTTGAAGAATTTTTAATTTTCGGTATTACATAGACAATTTTCCTGTCAGAAATAGAGTACTCTATATTACATTTTTTGTCAATAAAGCGTTTGTTATCGTCAGTGTTATTTAGGATTAGGGGTTTGGTATGAATTCTGGTGACAACTAGTTTTCACTTAATTACTCAAACTCTTGAAGTAGTGAAGTTAAATGCATTTTTACTACAAGACTTAAAGTTGTTTGTTTATAAACATAACCATAAAGCCTTGTACTTGTACTTGCAAATTGGGGGTTGTTATACCCCCAGATGGCTTTGCTCATGCATTCGCCTGGTCGCCCTCACCCCTCCAAAGCTTAGCAAGAGGCGGAGCAACCCTTTCGCATTGGTTACACCCCCGTTAAAACGGGTTAAGAGCGGGGCTAAACATATTTCTTAGGAACTCTGATGTAGTCCGGCTCGAAACCGTATCGAAGCTCCCGACTATTTCAATTAAGAAAGCTATTCAAAGGCACATTCAGTTGTTGAGAAATACAACAACAAAATCCAGATAAAACCGGTTTCTTTCAGTTTCTTCTTTTGTCTTCACGAGCATGTGCTCTATACCGCCATTAGGTCAACGTCACCACGTGTGAATCCAAAAAAGCTTTATAGGAATCACTACAGACTTCGAAACCACACTTTCACCACCCTCTGAATGGCAGGGTGAGTTTTTCCTTGATCCCCGACGGAAAATACAGCAGATATGGCTCCTTCTACCGCCTACCCGGAAAAAAACTATGTAGTTTTTTTTTATCCACCGCACCTCACTGGTCGGAGGTCAAACAGAAACTGAACCATAAAGCCATTTTTAATTTCTGAAGTAAGTCTAGAACGCGTTTGGTATAAAAATCAAATACGGAACTTATTTACACTCAGTTCCACTTTTTAGTCCTACACTTACCTACTCTGCCCTATTCTAAACTTGATAACAAACAGACCTTATCTCTTCGTTCTTCACTTTCGTATCCAAAAAATTACAAATTACATTTCTGACCCTCGAGCATACACTTACTAGAGGCAGACCTGCCTCTGTCGACTTCCGATCAGTGTGGTTGGAGGAGCCAAATTGGGCGTTCCTAGCTCTCGGGGATCAAGGAGAAATCTAAGTGCCGTTTAGTAGTACCGTGAAAGTGTAGTTTTGAAGTCTGGAGTAATTCCTAAACCTTTTTGTAGAATCACACGTGGTGGCTAAAAGTACGAACTTGTGAGGACAAAAAAGGCTTTGACAGAAACCGCCTATATTTGGAATTTGAGATTGCATTGGTCGGAAGGGTGTGGCCGACCAATTAGCACGCAAAGCTGGTTGTATATCTCGCCTACCGGTAAAAATGTACTAAAGCTTTAAAAATTGTACAGTTTTTGGTATCACTAGACACTTGTTGGCGACAGTGGCGACTCTTGTAAGAAAGTAGTAAATTACGAATTCGAGGAATAGACCAAGGGTGATAAACCTAACAAAGAGTGCTCGATCCCATTTAAGCCCAAGGGTGGTAAACTTAACAAGGAGTGCTCGATTTTTATTATTTGTCCGCAGATATAGGTTATGTTTGGACGTCACCCGTTTGCCCATTTTGCCCATTTTGCCCAGAAGGTAGATTTATTTTATCAATTTTTGTTAAATATTTAACTTTTAAATACTATTTTGTATATGTATTTACTATTAGAACTGTAATGTTAACTTTTTAAAAAAATTAAGACTTTATCACTTGTAAACAAAACAAACAGGCAAATGGTTACGTCACAAAACGAATTGACATTTAAATTGGGTATAGGCTAAATGGGATCGAGCACTCCTTGTTAGGTTTATGACCCTTGATTTAAGCCATAAAACCAATTTAAATGTCAATTCGGTATTTGTGACGTAATCTGTTTGCCTGTTTGTTTTGTTTACAAGTAATATAAAGTCTTAATTTTTAAAAATATTATACATTACAGTTCTAATAGTAAGTACACATATCCAAAATAGTTTTTAAAAGTTGAATATTTAACAAAAATTAATAAAATAAATCTGCCTTCTGGCCAAAATGGGCAAACGGGTGACGTCCCAACATAACCTATATCTGCGGACAAATAGTAAAAATCGAGCACTCCTTGTTAAGTTTACTACCCTTGGAATAGACCTTTCCATCATGTGACATGCGCAAGCGCAGTCGCCATGTTGAAATGGCGGCAATTCAAAAGTTTCGTACTGTTTTGATCGACAATGGCTGGGAATGCAGTATTATCTCCCTAATTAAATAATTTACTGGTAAAAATCGTTGATGGTGCTTCACTGATTTATAATTCAGTTGAAGCCCATAATTATACGCAATTAAAAAGGTAGCTTAAATGTCATGGACGTCTTTAAAAAGGAAAAAGAAGTGAGCTGATTGAGAGGTTAGGCATCATTACTTCTTTACTATACAAAAAATATCTATAATTTTATTCTAATTAGGCCTACCACATATATACAATTATTATATTGTTATATAAAATAATATGTATTATATTTAAATGATTTATAGCGTGTATTACTCTTACATACTCCATAACAACAACGCTTCGTCGTTCCTTTTCGTACTGATATCATAATAATAATCGATTAAAAAAACTTATTTGCTAATTAAGGCACTTTTTTCTTTATATTCGTATTTCTTTTCTTCAATAACTATACTTTCTTTAGTATTTTTTAATTTTAATTATGTGTTTACAGGTCCTTTAACATGCTTGTTTACAAAAAACAGTACGAAAAAAATGGCTGATACTGACGCATGCGCACAAAAACATTCTGGTTTGTTCCAGCACGTCGAAAAACCGTCACCGAACGATCACGCTCATGCGCAGTGATTAAAGTGCGTTCCAACAGAGATGTGACGGTTATCGGACGATCTGTTTGTGTACCAACAAAACTTGGGATCGTTTAGTTCTTTCAGAACGGTAATTCTGATACATGGCCTAAATTAAAACTGTTTGGGTTGACTTGCAGTGAACATCTTGGCACGGATTTTTGATTTTTAACAGCTGTTTCATGTTTATTGTTTCATATTTTATTTCTATGTTTACTGTAAGTGGATTATGCAGAAAAGTCAAGTTAATTTAAGTTAACAAAAATTAAGTTTTAGGTTTTAACAAGAAATCATACGTTTGAAATCTTTTAACTGTTTTTTGGTCGCTTAGACATCGCGGTTAATATTTTGTAGGTAAAAAGTAAAACTTGTCTTTGTCTTTTTGGGACTATCAAAAAAGTTTTGAATTTTTTTTTAAAAATATAACGCTACTTTTCTACTTATGATTTTGATAAATTCAAATACACTCATAATATCGTCTTCTTTAAAGATTTAATTTAAGATGTGCTTGAGGTGTAAAAATTAATTTTTTGAATAATTAAACAAGCGAGGAAAAATGCAAGCGATGCACGCTATTGCAAATAAAGTAGGATTATGAAAAAAAATAATAAAATAAGTTAATCACAAAGAAAAATAAAAATAGTGATAAAGGTTAATTAACCATAAATTAAAAAAGTTAATAAAGATAAACAATTTTAAATTTTTAACCTATTTTGTTTAACTTTAAAAAAAAAACGTTCCTTTAAAATAATTAAATCTCCAAACAAAAATAGGTTAGAAACTCCTTTTGAAAAAAATTAAAAATTTATTATTTTTTAAACAAATTTATTTAAGAAGTTAAAAATTGGACAGCTGCCAGAGGTGAATAAAATAGAAATCACGAAAACCCTATTAACAGCATTTCCCCTACGTTTAATTTTATTTTTTTTTAAATGATGTTTTCACACAAATGTTTTAATTTATAATAACTTAATTTTTGTTAACTTAAATAGGCCTTTTCATCACAATTTTTTTGTGGCATGTGTCAGTATAAAATTTTTACTTTTTTTGTAAACAAGCATGTTAAAGGGCCTGTAAGACATAATTAAAATAAAAAAATACTAAAGAAAGTATAGTTATTGAAAAGAAATACGAAAATAAAGAAAAAGTGTCTTAATTGAATAGGTTTTTTAATCGATTATTATAATGATATCAGTACAAAAGGAACGAAGAAGCGGTGTTGTTTGGAGTATTAAGAGTGATACACGCTATAAATCATTTAAATACAATACCATTTAATAATATAACACTTGTTAATTTATGGTAGGTCTAATTAGAATAAAATTATACATACTTTTTGTATAGTAAATAATGATGCCTAACCTCTCAATTAGCTCACTTTTTTTCCTTTTTAAAACGTCCATGACATTTAAGCTACTTTTTAATTGCGTACAATTATGGATTCAACTGAATTATAAATCAATGAACATAACGATTTTCCCAGTAAATGATTTAAATTTGGGAAAATACTGCATTCCAGCCATTGTCGATCAAAACATATAAACTTTTAATTCCCAATACATGGCGACTGCGCTTTGTTAATATAAAACTTTATTAATTTTAAATCCTCCTTAAGCATAAAATAAAATAATTAAAACAATAAACATGAAACAGCTGTTAAAAAAAAATCAATGAAGATGTTCAAGAAAACCCAAATTTTAAAACCTTATGTATCAGAATTACCGTTCTGAAACCGTAACTAAAGATCCCAAGTTTTGTTGGTACACACCATGATCGTCCGATAACATCACGTCTCTGTTGGAACGCACTTTAATCACTGCGCATGAGCGTGATCGTTCGGTGACGGTTTTTCGACGTGCTGGAACAAACCTTAATTAAGACATTTGTGTGAAAACATGCCAATCAGTTTAAAAACAATAAAATTTAGCATACGTAGGGCAAATCACTGTTAAGGGTTAAGGGTTTTCGTGATTTCTATTTTATTGGTGCACTCTCTGGCAGCTGTCCGGTAATTTGTTAACTTCTTAAATAAATATTTGTCTAAAAAATATATAATTTTGTTACATTTTTTTATAACGCATAGGAAAAACGAGTTTCTGTAAGCCTATTTTATGATGTTATTGTGTGGGAGTTTAATTATTTTAAAAAGGAAACGTTTATTTCATTTTATGATAAGGTTAAAAAATTAAAACAAGTTAAGAAAGTTAAAAGTTGTTTATCTTTTTAACTTAACTTAATTTTTAATTTATGTGTATAATTAAAACCATTTGATCACATAATGTTTATCTTTTCTTGTGTGACTTTAACTTATTTTAAATTAATTTAATTTTTCTGCATAATCCTAACTTTATTTAGCGAATAGCGTGCAACGTGCTTTAGCATTTTATATTTCCTCGCTTGTTTAATTATTCAAAAACATCAATTTTTACACCTCCTAAGCACATCATTAAATTTAATTATCTTTAAAGATGAGTGACGATATTATGAGTGATATTTGCTAACTTTGATCACAAAAATAATAGGTAGAAAAGTAGGGTTATATTTTTAAAACAAAAAATTCAAAAACTTTTGATTTGACAGTCCCAAAAACGATCCGCAAAGCGATCCAACGTTTGTACTTTTCGTACCGTCACGAAACTATTTTAAGGCCGCGCATGCGTCTAAGCGCACCAAAAACAGTTCAAAACGATTTCGAAACGATACCGGATTTCTTGTTGGAACCAGAGAAATAGAAGGGGGGAGAAAGCGCTTCGACCACTGCGCATCCAATTTTACGAGGACGGCATGTGGGCCGCCATGGTTGCTTCTACTTGTCAAATCAAAATTGACATTTGACATAACAAAGTTTTGTTTTCTTTGTTGTTCTTATGAAATAAAAAGGGTTGTCGTATAAACATGAGTTTTTCGTAAATGTTTTGTTTACTTTTTGGATTATATTTGGCTTAGTATCTTTCGTTTTATTTTAGTTTAGTGTTTCATTTATAATGCTTTAATTTAGTTTAATGAACTATGTCTTGTTGGGTGAGAGGGTGTTCCAATTCTAGACAGCAGAAGATATTATTTTCGTTTGTAAGTACCCCATTTTATATAGTGAAAATATTTTATTGGGTAAATAAAAATCTAGAATAATTAAAGCTAAAATAGTTTAATTGTAATTTTATAAAATAACATACATTATAAGAGTTTAGGTCTCTTGATTTACTTACATGTAATATTTTAATTTTAGATTTCCAAAAGAGGAAGTTTTGGTTAAAAAATGGTTGAGTATACTGCAAATGAACAATTGGTCAGCTAGCAGATACATTTGTTCAAAACAGTTCCTGGATAGTAAACATATAGGACAAGGAAAATTTTAAGACAAAATGTTATACCTTTGCTTTTTTTTGGATGGCATTTCTACCCAAGTACCCACCAATTCCATGGCGAAACACCATACCAAAACTATTCAAGGGAAAGAATAAGAAATAAGTTAACCAAGTTGATTCCATTTAATGGTCAATAAAACCTATTAATAAAAATATCTTGTTTTATTGTTAACCCAATAGTTTAAGCAAACTAACCTACCGGATTAAGTGTAAGAATGTCACTTTTCTATTCCTCAGAGGGAGAGTGTGAACTTGCCCATGATTGTGTCTATATAACTCTATTATTATGGTATCTTAGTATTGCAATTGCCACATATTAATCATTCAAATTGTCTCTGCAGCAGCCTAAATATAAACTAATTATGAAATAATTTGTTCAATTAGAATGTGTGTGTGATCTACAATATTTAAACATCGATAAAAATTATCTTAAATTATACAATACAATAAGATTAGTTTAACAGGAAACAGAAATTTTTTGCAATTTTACGATATTAATTGTCAAAAAAACATATTCTCCACTAAAAATATTTTAAAATTTGAGAAAATAAGCTACAAAGACAAGGATATGTCTGGTTGTATTTGAAACAAAAAGAGTATAGGTATTGAAAAAAGAAATCATAGAAAAAGATATGTGAATGGCAGCTGACCTGAGCATTGTTTAAAATGATTATAGGTAAACAAAACGAGTGGCATAAGTTAAGAGGTTAGTATCATCACAGTGAATATAAAATTAACATAAGCATGTTTTTTTTTTAAATGTATAGGACCTTCCTTTTATAATTTTCATAGTAAGAAAAAAACTCACACTTATGATCACCTGCTTAAGATGATATATGATTATAGATATTGTTAAACAACCATTTTATAAAATAAAGGTGTTCAATTTGGCCAACTACATGTATTATCCAGTGTCATTTCTTAAAGTAAATTTACTTTTTAATGCAAAAAAAAACATTTGACATAAAATACAGTGTATAAATAAAACACTTCTTTACTGATTATTTATTTTATTTAATAAAATGCTATTTGTCCATATTGCATGTTCTCGCTGGGAAATTCTTTAGGATGCCTTTTATATTGTATGCATTTTTTGCTATATTCTCTTATTGTAACTTTAGGTCTGGTTGTTATTCAGAATTAGTTAACACTTTTTTACACACCAAATTATGAAATACACCTTCGATAAGAGCATTACATAAAAAAGTGTGAAATACTGTACACAAATTTTGAATAACAGAGGCCTTTATTTGACTTTTAAAGAATCCATTAAAAAGATATGTTTACTTTAGAGTTCTTTAAAGACAGCACTGCAGTTATTGGGTAAAATTATTAAAGCTTTTTGGGTAACAAGTTGGTATTTCGATTTTAGCATTTCCATTTATCGTTTCTGCCAAGTGACCTGGATCTTCTTGCCCTTTTCATTAAAAAATTGTAATATATATTATATACATATTTATAACGTATTCTGCTTTCTTTATCCTTAATAAAAAATTCAAAAACACATTATGTAGGATTTCAATATTCTGAGCTTTTTACCAAAAAAATCTTCTAACCCATAAATATTTTTGAATTCATACAAATTATTCACCTGCATAAGTATACTGTTTAATAATGGTACATGTTTTCATCTTAAAATTTTAATTTCATTCATAAAACGTAATATTATTCATCCAAAACAAATTTAATTAAATTTTTGTTTACAAACAAGATTATGACATGACAAGCACAAATGATGACAAATGACAAGCGAAAGCAACCATGGCGGCGCCCTATATTAGACTTTTCGCGCAGATTGAAGCGCTTTCTCCTCTTCTCTATTTCTCTGCAGTGCGAACATGCTCTGCGTCATGATTGGTCGGCTGGGTGAGTATATACCCCGCTCAAAGTGCTTATTGGTCGGCGCCTTCCCAGACCAATCAGCACGCGGGGCGAAATATAAAAGTAGTGGATTTATCGCGCTTTCTCTTTATCTCTCGCGTGGATGCAAAAATATTTAAAATAATAATGCTGAAATAAAAAATGGTGATTTCTTAAAATTGTTAGATTTATTTTTGGACAAAATATTTATTTTAGTAGGTTGATAAATTTTAGATTTATTCCATTAATTTTAATACAATTTGGATTTACTTCCTGTTCACTCTTCGACAAGTAAACATGACCGTTGAGAGCTATAAAAGCACAACAGCAACCGTGTAGTCAAAGACTAGATAATGGTCCGGTACCTCTCTAATAACACTGCCAAAATTCGAAGTTATTTCTAATAATAATTTTGGTAAAATTCGTATACACTTTCTGGTTGGCTGTCGAAAAGTGAATATGTGAGAGTTACAAAGCATTTGGTTACGACCGCTGAACACGCGATAACTCTCAGGGAAAGGCTCTACATAATTATTTTATAATTCTATTTATAGATGGCCCTGTCTGTTGATCAAATTATATTTGTCCTACTTTACCGATTGAGATAATTTATATTTATGGCGGGCATTTAAAATTTTTGCCAAAGCAATTTCGATTTATTTTGGTATATTTTTTAGTTGATTGGAAAAAAATAAGTTAAACTTCATCAACTGATTATTTGTCGGTGAAGTTTAACCAATTATTTACCTTTCAACTAAAATAGATACCAAAATAAGCCAAAATTGCCTTGTTTTAAAAAAAACTTAAAATGCGTTTTAAATATTTTTTTATTTATTTAATTATTAATTAATTATTTTGTTGCTTATTGTTAATAGTTCCGTTTTTCAAATAAACAAACAAAAGTTTGTTTTTAATTTTTGCATGTAAAAGGGCATTAATCAATTAAAACACAAAACTTAAAATTAATATGTTTATTTTAATTATCTATATACATATATTAATTTTAACTACTGCAAGAATAAATAAATGGTCCACCATTTTTCATATGGGTAGAAGTACGCAGCAACACATCTGGAAAAAAAAGCAGTACCTTATTCTTAACCAAGATATTAGTTACTTTTCTTCGCGTCTTTTAAACCTATTTCATTTTGTTAGGTATAATGCTGTCTGAAAGAAAGTAGGTATGACATGGATATATAAACTTGTTTCTTGCACACTAAATATATTTATTTGTGACATAAAAAAGTAAACAATATGAAAAAATAAATAAGAAAAATATAAATTGATATTTCTATATGGTGAGACACAGTGACATATGTTGTATGCTCTCATCGTAGAATTACATTGTCATTATATTTAAAAATTAAAAATACACATGTATAAAAAGTAGATATTGGAATTTTGTATAAACTATGGTAACTAAGATGATTATTTCTAAAACCAAAAAAAACCTTATGCTTATTTGGTCTTTTTATCAGTTTTTGTTGATTTTAGGTCTAATTTTTTCAGTTTCCCTACTTTATTCAAAAAAATAATAATTTATTAACTTGATTCCACTCTTATCATCTTAAATTTTCTCCAGAATTTAAAATTGGCAAAGGCTATATATAATAATAATTAGTGACTAGCATAAAATCAAACATAAATAGAAGAAAAATCTTCAACATCTCATGCTATTATAAAATACACTTTTAATTAAAATTCTGTGTATAAAATCTGACAAAATACTTATTGTGCTTCCTCCACTTTTTATATCATAAGAAAATAATAAAACCATTATAAAAATAAATAACTCATCCCATTTTTAAAACTAAATCTATTTACAAAAAATCTAAAAGTAAAATACTTGAGTCTAAAAACTTTGAAATTACATACATCTATAAGAATTTTAACATTGAAATCTGTTTTTTACTTTATGTATCAGCATAAACATAAATGAATAAAAATCTTTTAAAAAATGTTCCTCCTGTAAATACATGACGATCAATTTACAGAACCATCCAATGAGGACTAAATAGGGCCATATTGATGGAATTCTTCTTTATATAAAAAATGTGAAATAGCCATCTTGTGTATTTTGCCCATAAAATTTGAAAGAATACTAAAGAAAATGGATTAAATTAAAACAAAAAAAAAACCTCATAAAATATTTTTTTAATGGGACCCTTTTCCTAAATGACGAAAGCCACAACTATAGCTCTTTTCAGCACTTGTTAAATGATCCTGTACCTACATGTTGATATATATATATATATATATATATATATTGAATAGTTTTCCTATTTTTCCTACAATATTTAGTAAAACACATACCACTTTGCCACTTTAAAAGACATCTTATTTTTAATACTAACCAAATTAGCAGTAATTCAGCCTTAAAATACACAAAAGCACAGAACATAATCCTATGATTTTAACTTTTAGTTGTTTATGGGGTTAGCAGTCAACAGCTGATTTTACTTTTATTTCATATCGTCTGGTAGACCTTCGATTACATTATAAATTTAAGTCCGGTAGGTTCAATATCAGAGCAGGTAAGTGTCGCTATGTAACACTTACCAAACTGTTTCATTTTATGAATCAAATAAGACATTTAAAAAATATGCCAACATGACATTTTCTTCCACTTGTTGACTGTCGTCACAGGGTAAAAGATAATGCAACTTTTAGAATAAATTTTGATTTTTTGATTTTTGAAATCTAATAATGATGCAGAACAGACTTAAGTATGAAATAAAATACATCTCGATACATTTCAGTAATACTTGTTACAGTTACTAGTTTAGGTTTAGACATTCTCGACTCGGCTCTTAGCATCACCTCGTCCATCATGTCTAACTCGTACTGTAACAAGTAACCTACTGGACTCATAATGTAAATTATTATTAACAACTAATAGACATTTTTCAATTATTTTAATTTTTGCAAACTACTTGCTATTTTAAAATGTATGTATGTTAGCAAATTTAATATGTTTTGAAAGCACATTAAATTAAAATATTTACATAAAAAGCATGCTTCTGCGTAAAGAAATTGATTACAAAATACAATGATACCCCTAATTAGTTTTATATTTTAAAAGAATGAAGAAAAAACAGTAAAATAATTTCATTTTTATTTATTTTGTTTTATTATAGGAGGAGTAAATAATAATGCTATAACAATGGCACTTCATTTTGAAATATTTATGCCCTTAGATCTGATAATTATAAAACTTTTTCCCAGTTTTGAAATCTCTTACAATTTCTCTCTATGATGAATGCAAAAACATTAGTATTACAGCTCTCAAAGTACCCACAGAGTAGTTAATTGAAATGAAGATTTGTTAATTTCTTTTCTAAAAAAAAATGTTTAGTTTAATTTTGTTAGTCTCAAAGACAATATATCCTTAGTGTTTTAAAACAAGCAAAAAATAGGCCTACCTACAGCAGTAGCTTAAATATAATTTGCATAATTTTAATTTTTCCATACAAAACACTTCGAAAGGAAATGTTTCCGAGTAAAAAATTAAATTAAAATACAAAAATATTGCATACCATTAAAAATATACATAAATATTAGGTAGTTCAGAATAAAAATGAAATTATTATGATTGCATTGTACTTACAATGGTGCATGTTATCCTCGTTTTCCTTTGCAAAAAATTTGGGGCAGCTGCCTCTGTGATTTTCTTCTGTAACAAAATACACATATGCCCAACTCAAGCGAATTACTGCTTAAAACAAAAAATATGCCAAACTTACCCAATAACACAGAGAAACACTAATAACTATGAAAAATCTCCAAAATCACGCGGCGACAAGGCACTTTAAAAATAGCACATAAACAATAAGTGAAAGAAAATGGCTTCCGCATTCCGCAACAAAGACCTTTCCCACTTCGAAGGAGACCGAAGTCATCCGGAAACGCACGAAGTGGGAAGTGGGAATGTTGCCGTTCGCAGCGACTAGTCGCGGAAATAGCGAATTTTTGAGTACTTTGAGACGACGGGGATTTACAGAAACAAACCTATTTGTAGAGACTTTTTCCGAGTTAGACTATGAAATTTTATTTTTTTTTAACTATTTACTAAGTAATTAAAAATATCCTATTAATATGCATATTTAAATTATAACCTTCTGCTTTCGTCTATATTTAATAACATAGCGTCCGAGACTATACCTGGTGGAGCTGGTCGCCGACCTTCGGCAGATCTATATCAGCACCGGGGTTGTAACGGAGGCCTTCTTAGCGGAAGCGGATGCGGAGGAGAAGAGGTTCGCCTCCGCGGATGCGGAGGCGGAGGTGAAATATGAAGTGAAAAAAATAGAAATTTTTGATTTATTAAAGTCAAAAATATTTATTTCAAATGGGTACATAACATACATAGATGTACAAGATACGCTTTCATAAATAAACTAGTAATCAAAATTGAGAAGAGGTAGCCAAGCGGCCGCGTCGCCCAGCGTCGCTCCTTGCGCATTGTATGTTATCGTAAATAAATCTCCGTTAAAACTCCGCATAAATTCTGCGCAGGCGGATGCGGAGGTCGGTTCTTTGCGGAAGTTCCGCAGTAACGGAGGCGGAGTTCCGTTACAACCTTAATCAGCACGCAGAGCGAGAAAGAAAAGGTATATACAAAGGTTTCCTATCATGTTTACTCTACATTGTATTTATAAAGAGGAGCATTTTATTAAAAATTATGTAGGAGCAAAACGCTCCTACCCGTTGGTTTTTAGTTTTTTTGGCAGGTTTTTGTTCTTTATGTACTTTGTTGTTTTTCTAAGCTTTAAAATGAAATACAATTTATTTGGTTTTTATGGCCGTTTTATTAAACCTCCAATAAATAAGTAACGTGAGAGATTTATGATCCCATCTACGTGGCAACACTGCTTTACCCTGCCCCTAGCCCCGTTCCCGTAAGTGGGCCCCTCACTTTGAGCCTAAACCGCTGTTGCAAAATCTTCAATATTAGTGACACCCCGTCTAAAACACTGTGAGAGTGTTTTCGACATTTTAGATATAACACCTTTTTTTCTGAATCGCATATGGTAGGTATATATATAGCAGAGCCGTATGGTGGTCAGATACGAACTCGTATAGATAAAAAGACTCCTGAAAGAAAACTGTTATACCGGCTCTGATAGTCTAGAGCCAGACAATAAACACTTTTTCGGGCTCGAGAAAGATGTACTGGCGCTTTTTCTCTCCAACCGCTGTTTGCACGGCCTAGTGGCAAGGCTGTATTTATTAGTACCTTCGGTCAACCAATATCAGCACGCGGAGCGGTTTTCTTTCTCGTTTGCACGTTTGTTCGCCATGCCGAGCGGTAGGATTGCCTCTAATAGTAGATGTTCTAAGGTGTAAACAATCTCGAAGGGTTTCTCAATCTTTTGCTAAGCCTGACACAGTGTATACCAAGGTCAAATTCGCTCTGACGTCACCACCGGTGCTGGCTAGTGCTGAGATATCGACACAGAACATCGATGTTGATCTCTCAATCACTCAAAAAATTATTGTTTTATTTTTGTAGCTAGAAAAATTAGGTCTTAATTTTTTTATAAAATTAAACATTGACAGGTAAATATCGATGACTACATTGATGTAAGTGTCATCTAACATTGATGTTAAAAACATCGAACATCGGTAACAAAACATCGATAAACGTCGCCCAGCATTATTTAGCACCGGTGGTGACGTCACAGCCTCTGCCCCCTTCTTCTAAATTTTTTAACGTACGTTAAGTGGAACTGAGCAGTCCTTTAGTATATAGTCGTTGGGTTCCTCCTATGTAAACAATAATAAAACATAAAAAAAACTACTGCAAAAAATGCCGGCGTATTTCTTTGAGTTCTCTATCTCTGTATATGACGCACACCGCCGGTCGCCATTATCGATTAAAATCCAAATTCTGTTGCTTTGGAAAATAATCTAAAATAAAATCGACCGATATTCGTTCTCGATTCCCATAAAATTCGGTTCGGTGCCTTGAGTACAAAGTACACATACAGATTACAGAATACTAGTTTACTACTGAATTGAATAAAATTAAAGTACCGGAATCGATTCCATACTGAACCTAAGACCTAAGTAACCGAGTACTTTCGATTCTCCTAGGAATCGAATACTACTCGATTCTCCTAGGAATCGAATACTACTCGATTCCTGTATACGAGTATTCCTATCACTATTTGGCACTAAAGCCATAAACCGGGGGTGAATTAAGTAACCATTAAACAAGCAAGATCAAGATGGTATGTTTATAGTTTGGAATATTTTTTGTTGACTATTTATTTTTCTAATTTTGTTGCAAAGAAAATTTTGAAAATGTCGAATTTAACAGAAGATCAAATAAACTTTATTGAAGAGTGCAAATTAGAATTTTCAGATCGATATACTGATGCCGACTTACAATATAAAAAGGTGTATGAAGAAGGGATTCCATTCCCTCCAATAATGTATCCTTGGTACACTAGATCTAGATATAATAATAGAGATAGAGCAGGTGGTAGTCGACATCAAGACTTTGGAAATAGAAATTTCAATCGAGACAGAGAAGATCATAACTACAATAGGGATAGAAATTATAGTCGCTATAACAGAAGAGACAGACCTTATTAGGTTAGAGAATATTTTTGTAATTAATTTTTTTTTTAGTTATTTTAAACTTTTGAATTTATTAGGTGTAACCATATTATTAAATAATGTAAAGTATAAAAAAAATTTTAATGCACCTTTCTTGACTGGTTTGTGTAAGTGGAGAATGTACAATAAATTACAGATAGAGATAAATTGTTTTTTTTTTTTAAAGTTTTAAATAAAAATTACTTTTGTAGTGGATACAT
>JAHBCN010017266.1:0-18519 GCA_019359885.1 Listronotus oregonensis | reverse complement strand
GAAAAACAAAAAGAACTTTTTTTGGGCCATTTTGCTCTATAAAACAGCTTTAAAAGAGATTTTTGCACGACGTTTCGTTTTTGTTAAACCATCATCAGCTTTATTTTTTTAAATACAGACCTGGGTTTTTTATTTAATTTTTTTGAACCCCTTATTATCCAATTACAAAAATGTATAACACTTAATATCTATTAACAAATATGGAACGCCCCTATAAGAAATGATGAGCGTTCCTTGTCTAACTCATTGTCTCTTATGAAAACTATGTTTATTTAACAAAAAAATATTAAGTGTTATACATCATTGTAATTGGGATTATAACTGCTTCAAAAAAATGCAATAAACAATTGAGAGCCGTATTTAAAAAAATAAAGTTGATGATGGTTTAAGGAAAACGAAACGTCGTACGGAAAATCCCTCAACGCTTTTTGTAGAGCTTAAAAAGTGGCCATAAGAAAGTGTCTTTTGTTTTTTCATATCTTCTTAAATAACGTCAGAAAAAAATAAAAACGAAATCGGCGAATTTCGTTTTTTCCGGATATCTCCGGAAGTACTCGGAATTTTACAGCTTTCTAAAGGGCATGTTGTTAGGCACCTAAATGGGCAACTTTGCAATTATTTAACCGACTTCGTATCTCTTATGGTTTCGAGATTCCATTGCACTCAATCTGATCTATAATATGTAAATAATTATTTATTATGGAAAATTATACTATACGAAAGATAACCATCCAATGTATGTTTTTCTATTCCTTAATACTTTGAATCCGGGATTATGAAGTTTTCGCGCACCTTGTAACGAATAGGTACAAGTTGGGAGGTCATTTATATGGCTTAAACCGACTAAAATTAATTCAACCTTTTAGCCCGTTTGAACAACTCGTTTCCGAAAAAGACACGACGACTGGATCCAGTTGTTTCGCTGGAGCGAGGTTCCGACAATTTTATTCGACTTTAGGAACATTGTATCTCCGAACTGATTCAAACCCGCTTTTTAAAGAAATCACTAGTAGAATCTTGTTATGGTTACCATAAAGATTACTTTTTATTTAAAACTAAAGTAGGAATCAGTTGTTCTTATCACTATAAGAAAAGCATTTTGAAGACCTAGAGTACTATGTACAAGTAACGTGGGTATCTGAAGTGTGGTAAGAGGAAGCTTTTTTAAATACGGGACTTAAACATTTGGTGAGAGTATACAGATTAGATTCCAATCTTCAATATTTAAGTCCCGTGTGAACAAACTCCCTCTCACCAACTAGACACCCCACGGTACGTTAGGTCCCTTAGGCATCGCCTTGTGGGCCCCAAGTAAAAAAGGGAAATTTTCTGGTTCAAAAAACCAAGCATTTTGGAACTTCTAAGGAAAAATAAGTAAATTTTTTGTACCATTAAAGTTTTTTTAAAGTAATTACTAAAATTAAATGAATTCTTTGTTTGCGGGAATTTAACCGCCTCAAAAAAATATGTTTAACGGAAGCATTGCAGATTTTTGTGACGGAAAAAGTGTTTTAATCATTAAATTGGACTTAATTTGGGAAAAAATCAAAATTATGTTTAAGGTTTTGGGTAGGAAAAAAAGCATTACCGGGCTTGTTTTTCCAAACAAATTACACAAAGATAAACTTACTCGGTAAGAAAAAACCTTCAATTGTTTTTTTTTTCCCCCTAATAATGGTTTCGTGGACTGTCCAAATAGAAATTTTCGGTTCCCAAAAATTAAGCATTTGGCAAGGCTTTATATTGGCGTATGAAAAGCACTAAAAATTTAAATATCTTTGCCCCCCCTTTTCCGCTCTTGTTTAATGAACAAGCAAGAATTTTTGTCGACAGGTTCAAACTCGTTTGGGGGCAAATTGACTTATTTTTTTCGCTTTCGGAAGCATTATATTAACCTGTTCAGGAATTTAATGACCATTACCTGTGATTTCTTTGCTTACAGGAAAGTTTAAGAAATTGAATATTATAGTAGAGGGTACTATCGTTAGCAAAACTATGAATATAATTGATTGTGGGAGAGAGAAGATCGTTGATGTAAATAAGCTCTAGGGCAGACCAGCATTAATTTGGTAGAAGCTAGAAGAATGACCAATGACCATTCACAATTATTGATAAATACGTCGATTAGAAAGGAAACTGTGGAGCCAGAAAAAAACAACCTAAAAATAAAACCCTTTGGCCAAAAAATTTCGAATAACAACCACCTGTATTCTTATACATCTTTGGACATACGGTATGTTAAAATCTGAGATATCATTTATATACAGGTTACGCAACTGAACTATTAATATTCAGATCAGCTCATTTAGATCATTATGTTGTAAAAAAGCAGTTAAATAATGCAGTCCCAACCCATGATTAAAAATACATTTTCATACAAATTGCTTCATAAAAATGTTAAACAATGTTAAGTAAGTACTGTTAAGAAAAAAAAAGTTTCGGGAACGTTCGAGATTTAAGAGGAAAAAAATACTAGATGTACATATTTTGAGCCCTGGCTAGCAGTACTGGGTGTTGTCATGTGCCATCTGACATTTCTACTATATTTTGATATACAGGGTGTCAATCTCTCGGAATCTAATAGAAAACCTAAAAATATTATGACAAGTTCCTATAAACTTTTTTCCTATGAGCCCCCACGGAGATACAGGTACAAACGGACCCCCTGGAAATTTTTTTTTGTTTAAAAATTTTAAAATACGGGTTAATTTAATATTTTTTTATATGATGGTTATAGATCATTTTTTAAAATGAACCCTTTAAAAATTTTTTGGTTATTCAGTTGCCGGGACGGACTAGCTTACAAAAATAGAATTTTTTTAACCCCTGATTAAAGGCTTAACAATATTATTTTTAGATAGCTTTAACCTTAAAAAAAAAGTTCTCTTGATTAACATCGATAAAACAACTGTTTATGGGAAATAAAAATCATGGTTGGAAATTTTTTTTTTTCATTTAAGGGTGTTTTCTAATTGAGTCAATATTAGGGAATTTTTCGATGTCAATAAATCCCTTTTTTTTGTTTTATTTAAATTATTCAAAAAAAATTGTTGAGCCTTTATCAAAGGGTGTTCTTTTTGGTCAATATCCCCCCCGGAAAAAATGAAAGAAATATAATTTAAAGGGTTCATTTTAAAAGATTTATCTATAGACAGGGGGGTCACAAAAAGCAAAATTTCCACAAACAACATTTGGCAACAGAAGATCTGGGGTGGGGGGAAACTTGAATTATGAAATTTTATATTTTAAAATTAAAATGTAAATGTCTTATTCTACGTTTGGGTTTTTTTTAAATATTTATGTAGGCCTTAAAGTATATATTTTCAGGTTTTTGTATACAAACAACCATTATTTCTTATTTTCTAAAAGTAAATAATAACCGCCCTTTATGCGCACTAGTATTATTTAATTATCTGTCGTTTAGACATGCTTGCCGAATAAAACGTTTTTTAAACCATAAATTTTCATATATTTTGTCTAAATTTAAGTAAGTATTATAATATGTAATTAGCTTTAAAGATCCAAACACTTTTTACACGATATAATTTATAAATTGATGGAAAAATTTTTTTCTAACCACATTAAATTTTTTTTCGGGCCCCAAAAATTTCCCCAGGAAAAAATCCATCTGTTGGGGGTTTTTTTAAAAAAATGCGTAAATGTTTTTTTTTTTCTTACCATTATCAAAAAAACAAAGGCTTTATATTTTTTGTATTTGCTATTAATTAATCATGCTCGAACAAATTTTTAAGATACAATGCAGACTGCATGTTTTACTGTTTGCAAATTATAATATAATAGGTTTTTTAAAAGTGTTGGGAATTGTTTAGCAGTTAGTGGTGGTGAAATGTTAGTAGATAGTTAAAAAAAGGGTATTTAAGCATGTCTTAAGGTCATTTTATGCTTTTGAAATTTTTTTAAAAATTAAAATAAAGTTAACAAATTATCCAAATAATATTCAAAATTTTAACTTCTTATTGCCTTAAGTGTTTAAAATGAAAAAAAAAAGCCTTTTTTTTTTTTCTTTTCATGATTTAAGTAGGTGAGAGGCGAGGTGGGATTAATTATGTAATTTTTAAGGAAACCCCCCTTTTTCTGACTGAAAAAAAACCCCCTTTCTTTTTTTCAAGATGACTTTACCAAGGGGGTTTTTTTTCAAATTATTCAAACTATATTGAGGCGGCACCTATCAAACCTTAGGTAAGGTATATTGGTAAAATAAAAATTGAAGAGTGAAGAAACCTTTTGATTTTTGTAGTTAAACACAGGGTGTTGTTTTTTTTATAGGAAACTTTAATATGTTACAGTGTGACTGTCATGCAGTACCTATACGGGGTGCATAATATATAATTCAGATAAGGAAATATACTTTTTTGCAACGGGGGTTTTAATTTTTAAAAAATTTAATCAGAAAAAATTTTATAATGCAGTATTTTCTGATATAATTTTTTTTTCTACCTATTACCAATTGGAAAAATTTTCAAAAAGTCAGATATTGTCATATTATGGGTCTTGTCTGGTTACGGCTTGTTTGATTTTGCAGTTTTTTGGGGGAAATTTTAATAAAATGTGTTCGTAACTATTTTTTTTTTAGTGAAAAATGTTTATTATTTCTATTTATTTACAATTTATTTCACCTACATTAGATCATGAGTAGTTAAAATTTTGAGAAAATTATTTTTTTTTTTTTTAATTTTTCAGTTACCCCCCTGGAAAAAAACATTAATGACAATGTATTAAATACTAACATTGCATTTTGTTTATTTTGCAGGTCAAGGACTAGCTAACATCTTGGATATTTTAAATTATAGTAATTTTTTTTTTTTTTTTTTTTTTTTTTTTTTTTAACATTGGTTTGGGAAAAGTTTTTTAAGGTGGTCGAGCTGGTGTAGTTGCAGTGCCGGGCCCCCCCCCCGTGGAGACCCGGGGTTTTAAATCCCACATTATCCATTGGACTTTTTCATAGCTTTTACCTCAAGATGGCAATGCCAAACCACTGTGTAGTATTTCTGCCTAGTAAACCCTCTCACATGTGCTTGGGAAGGCACGTTAAGCCCGGGGGTACCCATATCTGTGTAAAAGCAGTTGGTACAAAACACAGATTTCGTTAAATTTAAAAATGACGTATCTCTTTTTTTTAATTGTTCAGGAGAGCAGATTTAAGTTTTATTGATTGTTAGGCTGTCAAAGGGGGCTAATAATTTAAAAAATGAACATATTTTTAATTTATATAAAGAAAAAAATGTTTACTTTAAACTGTCAAAGAGCGTTAAGTTAAAAAAATTCCAGTTTTTTAAATTTTTTTAAAAATTTCAGATACAAAAATTTGTGAGACCAAAATATCTAAATTAAAATCATATACGCCCATTTGTTCTTTAGATTATACGTCGCTTAAGGAAAAAAAAAACAAATTAAAAAACATTTTTTTGTATTAAAAAAGTGTTTTATTGCAATTCAAAATCAAACGAAACACGCATATTTTGTATGAAAAGTTCTTCATAAAAAAGTAGTAAAAAACAAACTAAACAAATATTTTTTTAAATAGATAAACTTCATCCTAAGAATAATATTGTTGGTAACAAAAAAAAAAAAAGGCATTTTTAAAAAAACCCTGCCTGTCAAAAACTAAAAAAAAAAAAAATACTACAGCTACGACCTATTTAATGTGGAAGTGAACGATGGAAGTTCTTGTGTTCTTTTTTGTCTTATTATGGGGGGCTAACCAATACAGAATGTTTAAAAATCGGAGAACTTTTCCTCGGATAATTTAATAGGTTTTGAATTCAGCTATTCAGGGTGTACGTTGTTTAGGTTGACTTTAAGGCGTTTAAGTGACAATGATTTGTATTTTTCTTCAAGGTGACTTGTTTTGAAAAAAATCTAAAACAGGAAATTTTTTTCTCCCCTTTAAAATTCCCCTAATCTCCGTCCATTTTATCTGCCCCATTGCAGTAGTTGCTGTTTTTTTTTGATAAAGTCTTAAATCTTTTGAAAGGCCTTTAAAGCCAAAAAAATCAGTAAATTCAAGGGGGTTAACGGGGGAAGGATTTTTGTCTTCGGGAATCAAAACTGGATATAGCTGAGAGGGCACGAAAATGTTACCAGCATGGGACATAGCATGTGAAATAGTACTATGCGCAGAGTCTCCCTGTTCTGGCCATGATACGACTCAAAATATCTTAGGGTTATTTCTTCTATATTTTTACTATGCAAAAAAATGAGTAACATTGTAGCCAGGGTGCTATTTTTTTCTGGGCGCTACAGTCATCGCAATACATAGATACTAGTTTACTCCTTGATCATCGTAACTTTGCAATGCTTTATTTACACAAGTTGCTTTTTGGATGACCCCTTTTTTCTAAATTTTGCCCCAACAATAGCAAAAGAGGCTTTGGGCGAGATATTATAGATTTTTGAAATTAAAAACTGCAAAGCGTTTTTTTTAAAAAACACTCTCGTTTTTTTTTTGGAAATTAAATCATCTGCTGCAAGTCAAAAGATGCACATAGAAATGTTGGATCGTTAGTAGCCCTTAACTTGCAATTATTTTTTGCTGTCTTCAGCAATTTTTTCTTGTTCGTGTTTCTTGTACTTGTCTTCTAATGTAGATTTTGTCTCCGGATCTGCTGTTTTGTACGTCAAAAACAGTGAGCTGGTTTTTTTTTGGAGAGTGGAATGAAAAATTTTTTTTACTTGAAGACTCTTTGAAAAATTAAAAAAATTGGTTTACCTCATTTTCCCCGGAAGTGACGGGGGAAAAATAATACATTTTGGAAACTAAGAGATCTGGGGGCAAGTATTCTCGGCTTGTACTGAAAATACAGTAGTGGGATTCCATGCGAGGAAATCTCGCTATGTGTTCCTCAATGTTAAGTTTTTTTGGTTTTGGCTCTAGCAATAATTTTTTTGAAAATTTTGGCCACCTCTTTTTCCAAATTCACCACGCCCAGTGAATCTAATTTTTTTTTAAAACAGTTCTTACCACTCTTTCTTTTGATACGCAAGGTGTTCAAAAAAAATTTTTTCAGACACGAACAGGGATGTGTTCTATTGAAAAAAATATCTTACACTGTTTTGTCTGCGTGATTGTTCCTTTTTTGTTTTTTTTTTTGGTATCGATTTTTTCCGTATGACGCACTATAAATTCACGTTGACGATTAACATCTGCGAGCGCATAGTATGCAGCAAAAAAATTTAAACGCTGAAAAATTTATCGTTTATAGCAATGCCGACCTAATTTTTTTTGGAACTTTCACCTCTGCATCTCGGCTTAATAACCCTAGCTGAAATCACTTTTTCCCCTTTTTTCTGTTAAGTATTCTTTACCTGAATTTCGTAGATGTTTGGCCAGTTTTTGTTTATTAACACGATTTTTTTTTTTTTTTTTACCTCTTCTATTTCTTCTACAGTGTGATGTTCTGGGGTTTAGGTTTTTTTTTCAAACTAGATATTCCTTTTTTCTTTCTTTTTCTATAACTTTTACCGTGTCTATTACAATCTGGAGTCGATAAAATGGTTCCAGCATAGCAAAAAATTTAACAACGCTCCCCGAACTAAATACTTCACGCAATTGGACTATTCCTGTCAGAACTCTTTTAAACTGAGTAACGCCTGAAGTGCTTGGTTATGTTTAAAAAAAAAAAAATCTCACAAACTTTTATTTTTTCGATTTAAAGTCTGTTTTTTTAGAGCTAAATGTAAAATATTTTGATATCCCCCAAAATGCCTTATGCATTTTACCAGCCAACCAATGCGAGTTGAGTTCCCTTTTTAACCCCCCAAAAGAAATTTACTTTTTAGAAGCAGGTTTCTGTAAAAATCACAAATTCGCATTTTTATGAGATCCCAATTTTGGAAATTAACGACGATATGTGCGAGAGGGCGCCTACACCCCCAAATAGAGTATGGCACAGCAAAAAAAAAGGGGGTTTTAAGTAAGTAATATTAGGTACATTAAAAATTTTTTTTTTGATTTCTTATAAAAATGGTGGTTTTTGAATTTTTTGGCATCTTGACTGAAGATAACTTTTTGAAAATATATAAGTAATGTTGTTAATTAGAGATTGTTAATTAAAAATTGTTAATTTAAAGTGAAAAATTTTTTATGTATTATTTAATTTTTTTGTAAAAATTTTTTAAAAAAAAAAAAAGTAGTAAAAATAAAACTTTTGCTTGATTTTGGTTTTAACATAAAAATAGGTACTTTTTTTTTAATAAAAAACCTGAATTGTACATTTTCTAAAATCTATTTTTTTTTTAGGTAATCTGAAATTACAAAAAAACCCAACTGAATCTTTTCTTTGGAAAACAAACACTAATACTAAGAACCTTTTTTTTATCTGTACAAAAAAAACATATTCTTTTATAACATTATTAAAAAAATTGGAAAAACTTTTTTTTTTCCGGACTTCAGATTAGGTACTTATTTAATAAAATAATATTAGAAAAAAAAAAAAAAAAAAAATGACAACTTTTAAAATAAAAAAAAAGGGCCCCCAAAAAGAATCACAAAACCTGTTAAAAAAAAAAGGGGTGCGATTATCGGCGTTGCCATATTTCCACAACTGTTGCGAACGAAATACACGAACTTGACATTTCTTTTTTTCCTTTTTATTTTTGCAGTAAAAACGAACGAAAAATAACACCGATACGTCACGGTTTTATGGGGGGCCCCATAGGGACCGTGACGTATCGGTGTTGTTCTTACAGCGTTCGATCTCTAACCATTATATTAAAAAAATAATAAATTACGCCTAGAATTTTAAAAGTTATTTATAAAAAAACGAATTCCAGGGTAGTCCGTTACGTACCTGTATCTTCGTAGGGAAGGCTCGTAGGAAAAAAATTTATAGGAACTTGTCATAATATTTTTGGGTTTTCTATTAGATTCCGAGAGATTGCCCACATATTCTGGGACACCCTGTTCTACAAAACATTTTGTGGTAATTATTTGTAAGTGGGGTCAACCCTATTTTTTTGCCATAAAAAATAGATTTTTTATTTTCTTTTTTTAATTCTTTGTTTTTACAGCGGATTTATGACGATGATAGCGAAAATATTAAAAAATTAATACTTTAAATAAAAAATCAACTTTAAAAGTCCAAATAATCTTAAATAACTTTTATTCTCATTGCCTTCAAGCTTATTGTTTTTTTTTTCGCAATTTACGTTTAAAAACAAAGAATTAAAAAAAATGATATCTTGTTATGTTATATGTTTTAGTTAGTTGTTTAGTTTTTTTAAATTGTTTAATAACTTTTATTCTCATTGTCTTCAAGCTTATTGTTATTTTTTTTCGCAATTTACGTTTAAAAACAAAGAATTAAAAAAAAATGATATCTTGTTATGTTATATGTTTTAGTTAGTTGTGGTTAGTTTTTTAAATTGTTTGTTTTTTATGTATTTTTCAAAAACATGAAATCCAATATTTTCGCCGCTATCTATTCGCGAGACCGGATTTTTGAATTTACAAAAGTTGCTTTTTTAGTTGAAAAACTAACTGTTTAATCAATTTTTTTTCAAATTGTTGGTTTTTATGTATTTTTCAAAAAAAAAAAAAAAACAAAATACAAACTAATGAAAACTAATATTTTTTTTTAATTTTTAAAGGCAAAAAAGCTATCGAAATCTTTACTTTTTCTTTTCACGACATTTTTCTCATAAATGCGCCGTAAAAACAAGCAGAATAAAAAAAAATTGAAAAATGTTTATTTTTCACCTAGATATGGCTAAAAATAGGGTTGACCCCACTTGTAAATAATTACCCCTTTTGTTATTTGAGCGCGAATTCTGTTGTTTACAGATTTCTTAACGGGAATTGTCCAGGCAGGAGTGCATCGAGAAACTTACTTTAATTTTTGGCGATGAAGCCCCAGCCTCCCATTGTGAAACGCTAATATAACAAATTTAATCGTCGCTCACAAGTCGTGACAGTCGGCCCAAATCAGTTGGGTCGGAAAACACTGATGCGGTGCAAAAAAATAATAACGCAAGGTAGGTATTATGTAATATACTCGAGACTGAAGGATTTCACCTAATCTGACAAAATTTGGGAAATATGCTTGTAGGCTATTAACTATGTACTATAGAAAGGAACTACAACATTAAAGGAGTTTTACTGTTTCATACGTAGTGTGTACACATACGGGAAAAAAAATCAAAATTTAATTTTCTATTAAAATGTCACTCAATTAAGCACATAAAACTTATTTTACAAATATATATTTTTTTAAAACAAAGCCACAAACAACCAAAAAATGCAATTTTTTTAAATTTTGAAATAAAACTTTTTTTAACGAAAATTTAGTTTTTGTTCTTTGTTTGTTTTTTTGGTAAAAATCTTTAGAATTCATGTTTTTTTTTATTTTAAAAGTTTTTCTTTAGATTTTGTTCTTTTTTTCTTTTTTCCCAATGGATAAAGTACGAAATCTTAAAATTAAATCAGAGTACCTCAAATACTAATATCCATTCTCCGATCACTCAATATCCACCCATACAACCCATATTATAATTTTTAAAAAACTGTAAAAATTTTTTATCTTTCTTCAAATCTCTTCGGTTTGACTCTTATAATAATATATTAATTACCTTAAATTACAACACCCCCAATCATTAGGCAATTTGTTAGGATACCTTGAATTTTTTTTTTTTTTGTTCAACCAAATTTCTAGCAAATTACTATCATTTTTTAATTTCGTCAAATTGTATGGGTTTTATGAGGTGTATCATTCTTGAAATGTATTTTTTTTTTTTTTTTTTTCAGTATAAACGTGACTTAATACAAATTTTATAAATATACGGGGTTGTTAAATTTTAAAAACTAAAAAAATTAAAAAAAATATTTTGATTCCCTATAATATAGAAATTACAGTGAGACCGAAACCCAACTAACTTTTTTCGGATAAAGTTTTATTAAACGGTACCGGATTTTTAAAAAGAGTTTTGGAACTTAATTTTATTTTTTTTAAGTTTAAAGCTTTGGTGTTAAAGTTTTTAAGCCCCCGAAAAAAAAATACTTAAGTTTTAACATTGCACCAAAATTTTCCGTTACCTTTCAAAAAACCCTTTTGGTTTTTGGTTCAAAGTTTTTAAAAGGGATAGCGTTTTAAAAAACCCCTTATTATAAAACTTTTCTTTTGGGGGTTTTAATAGCTTCTTCGAAAAACCCCCTTTTAAATCTTAAGGTTTTTTAAAAAAGCTATATAAAACTATAGGTGCTTAAAAAAAAAAAGGGGAAACATGGCTCTTTTTATATGGGGCCCATTTTTATGTTTGGTTAATTGACAAAAATTTTTACAAAAAAAAGAAAAATTTTTAAAACTAAAAGAAAGTATTTTTAAAAAACAGGGGGTTTAAAGAAATTTTGGGGCATTTATTTGCAAAAAATTTAATTTTAGGTTTTTTTCAAAAATAATTTTAGAGCCCTTTGGGGGCGCTTTTTTTTAAAAGGTAAAATTAAAATTACTCTAAATCTTTCGTGCCAAAAAAATTTAAAATCCTCATAGAAATTTTCCGAGTATTTAATTTGTTAAAATAATTATTTAAACCATTTTGATAATGTCGAAAAAATCCATTGCTGTAACTTAGAGTAGAAGCAGAAAAATTTGACAAGGACTTGAAAACAAATTGTAAACAAACGATTAGAAGGAGATAAAAATAAAAGGGGTTTTTTTTTTGGTGTTTATAAACACGGGAGGTCAGGAAGTTTAATGTTTTTATAAGGAATATTAAGGTTTTATATAACGAAAAGTTTTCCTTGCCGCATAAAACTTATTTATGGTTTATAAAAGGGAAAGACAACCCTTAGTTAGAAATAAATGGGGATTGGTTTTATATGGTACTAAAAATTTTGTCACCGTTACCTTTATAAGATTTTCTCCATTTAAGTGCTATAGGGGTTTTTTAAAATAACGAAAAGTTTCGCGAACCATTGATAGGTTTTAGGTTTATAAAATAGGTAATGAAAAGTAACCGTTACCATTATAAAAAAAAGTTATTGGGAAGTCCGCTTCATCGGGTTTTTTTTAATAAGTTTTTTTGAAATTTGACTTTTTCATCGATATCTGTTTCGTCGAGAAAATAAACGAGATAAAAATAACCAAGGTATTTATACGTGATTTTTTTATTTTATCAAATTTTAGTTTTTTTTCAAAAAAAAAAAGATTTTTTTAAAATATTTTAAAAATTTAAAAAAGTTTTTAAAAGCATTTTTGCCATATGCACACTTTGGTGAAATGAGGGGAAAAAAAAAGGGGGGGCGTTCTTTTTCCCAAAAAAATTTGGGAAAATTTTCCTTTTTTACACGAAAGTAAATAATTTAATATTAAATATTAAAAAGTATTTTTAAAAAAAATTACAACAAATAAATTAACTTAAAATTAAAAAATAAAACTAATCATAACTTCTTTAATAAAAAACATTGCAAGAGCATTTTTTTGTCCATAGTATTTCCCAAAAAAATTTGATTAATTTCAATGTTAAAAAACACTTTTCAGTTTCTAAAGTAGTCATAGGAATGAAACCAAAATTTTTTTTAAACCTAAAAATTTTTTTAAAGCATAATTAGGGGTTTTATGCGGAAAAAAAAAAAAACCCAAAAAAAATAACCCCAAAAAACCCCTTTTGAAACCGGGGCCAACCCCAAACCGGGGGGATTTTTGAATCTCAGAGTTGCAATTGCCAATGAAAGATTCAACGGCGTAGAGGGCTTTGTGAAAGTGGATTTTGGGGATGTTTGTTTTAAAAAAATTTACTTCACTTTTTTTTTTTAATAAATAAAAAAATACTAATGTATATTTAAATTTTTTTTATTTAAGAAAATAAAAATGGAAGTAAAATACAGTGTGCTACTAAATTGGGCCTATGGAAAAATTTATTAAATAATGTGTTTTTTTTTGTTCAGAGAAGCTTTGCTTGTGACAATATCGAAAATGTTTATAAAGAAAAGATGTTTTGAAATAACTTTTAAATCTTTAACATTGGTTATTTACATTAAAAAAACTTTTTTTTTAAGGAATTTTCTCTAATTATAAATAATAATGATTAATTATGAATTAACGTGTAAACTTACATTTTTACCATTATCGCAGAGAAAATGTAAAACAAAATGTTTTTTAATCTAAATAAACAATGTTAAATATTTGAAAATTATTTCTAAACATCTTTTCTTTTTAATAATTTTTATTATGTCAAAAGTAAAGATGCTTTACTCTGGAGCAAAAACACATTTTTTAAAGAACCTTTTAGATGACTGATAAATTTTGACATCTGATGGTTGCATTTAATAAAAAGTTTCTATATGCCGCCAACTTACGTGGACACTTTGTACACGTTCAGTGATTTCTGGTAATTGTTTAGAATCGCGCCCCCCACTTTTTGGCCATAAAAAATTAAAAAATAAAGATATTGACATGTTTTTTACTTTAAACTATTTTACGGCGCATTACCGAATCTTAAAAGAAAAAATCCAAAAGACATTTTTTTCGGTGTTAATTTTTATTTTTAAGATAAAAAGATTTTTGTCATCAAAATGCTTTCATTTAGCAATTTCTAGTGATTTGTTTCGCATTGTGCGTATAAAGACAAATAGTTTAAAAATCAAAAATATAAATTTTTGGATTAAAAAACTTAATAGAAAAATTGACATTTTTGATTTTTTTTAATTATTTTATTTTAGATAAACTTCAAGAATAAAAACATTGGTAATTGTCTCGAAAGTTGCCTCTTCTCCGGATTTGACCAAATTTGCATACGGGGGTTTTTGGTAACGTTTGGCTGTGATATCATCGTTGAAAATCAAACTAACCTTATTTACAATTATCTCCTCCTTTTGTAAAGAATTCTTCTTGATTTTTACACTACATTGGAATAAAATATTTCACAAACACCCTTTTAAAAACTTGTTTTTATTTTTACTCTTACACCTTTTTTCCACGAATACTGTAAACATCCACATTCACATGCCCCAATGTGGCTGCAACCATGAATACACTAGCAAATATGGCTGCTACCTTTGAACTTGAGTTTGCAATTTAATGGAAAAGGTGTAAAATAAATAAAAATACAAGGTTTTAAAAGGTTTTTATAAAATACTGTGTGCCACTTAAGTAAAATCAAGAAATTGTACAAAAAGAAGGGGGAATATAGTGAAAATGAGGTTAGTTTGATTTTCAACTTTGATGATAAATATCTCGAAAACGAAGCGTTGCCAAAAAAATATTTTTTCAGATTCGTAATCAGCGCCCCAAGAAACCCCCGTATACCAAATTTGGTCAAAATCGGAGAAGAGGCAACTTTCGAGACAATTACCAAAATATTTAACAGGTCAAAAAAACATTAATTTGTAAATTTTGCTAATGTTTTAAAAAATATAAACATTTGAAAAATGAATAAATATTTTCAAAAATTATTTTTTTAAATTGTTCTATTTTCAATAAACATTAAGAAAAAAGTAGCAAATTTTAAGAAAAAATTTATTTTATAAAAATTTCAAGCAAAAACAAAGAAAAGTTATATTTTTTAAAGCACCGAAAAGTAGAATATTTTGAAAAAAAATTAGTCGATAACCCAATTCTTCGGTTTTTTATGGTCAAAAATGTGTGGAACCGCAATTTTAAACAATTACCATGATTTTTTTTTGTGGAGCGACGCCCCAGAGCCCGGCCTTTACAAGCCGCCACTGTGTATGGTTATTTAGTTTTGAATGGTTTTAAAAACCATTTAAAACATGCGAACAGATTATAATTTTCTGTTTTTTTTAACCCGAAGTAGGAATGCAGTTAATCCACGAAAAAAAATCTAGATTTACAGAAAATATAATATTCCATTTCCGAACAGGTGTTTAAATTCTGCGTGATGTTAAAGCCGTATATTGGTGGCTCAGCTACAAAAATTTTTCAGGCACTAAATAAATATGCCGAGTTGCGTGTTAATTTTACCAGCCGTAATTATGGCTGAAGACCGCGTGTCTGAAACGCCGTCCGACTACTTCTTACATGGATTACTTGGCAAAAACACCACAAGTTATGAGAGAGAACTACCTTTCTAAATGTTTCCATGAGATAAAATATACAGATACTGGGAACGTATAACTTAAAATCGAACTGTACTATATTCGTTTTGATTAAGAAAACAACTTAATAGGGGAGAGATACCAGTAAAATCTTGATTTTTTATAAAGTTATAGTATAATCCTTTCAAAATGCGTCACCAAGTTTTTAGAACATAATTTTAAGTATTTCCTATATTATTGAGGGTAAACCGTGACGTATATGTATAATTTACGTGTATGTATTCAAACGCGTTTTTCTCAAAACCATATTTTACAAATCGGCATACACGATAACTCAAAAGTTATTGATCGATCCCAACCCTGTGTTCACACGTCGTCGTCATGGTTGGGCCCAGTAGGATCTTTTGGAACATGCGCTAGAGCAAAGAATATTATAGTTCCACTAGTAGTATCAATCTTTGGCTAGAGTTGCTGGTTATCGGCAACTCTTTTGGCTAGCGTATGGAACGGGATCCGAAGCTAAGATGAACACAAGGCTTAATTCAAGGTGTTAGCATACCGTGCTGATGAGTGAAGTGTGTGCCTTAAACAGGTATCTCCAACGGTGCCTCTGAGATACAGGGCGACCTCTCAGAGTATCTAGCCTTACTGCGGTATTACCGGGCTCTGCCGTGGTGGACTATTACTTCCCTAGCTCCAAACAGAAAGCGGAAAAAAGTGACAAAAATGTGCTGACCGAAGCGGTTAAATCCGTTTCAAGAGGTGCCACTCAAGGTCACAAGCAGACAAAGGTGCGCCGACCGAATCCGTTTCGAAAGGTGCCCCTGAAGTCACTGTCGCCGGTTTCACGGGGAAGGGCTAATCCATCCCGACCAAACAGGTGCTTAGGAGGGGTTCCCTGAATCCAAACAGAAGGCGGACAGAACCGGCTTTATAGGAAAAAGGGTTCCCTGGCTTTAAACAGAAAGCGGATATAACCGTTTTCATACACACAAAAAAAGATTTTTCAAAATAAGAACATAGATGGTTTTAAAAAATATATTTTGTTTAGAAACCCTGTGCTATTATATTAAAAACATGTTTTTGTTCTAAAGATTTTAAAAATCTTAAAACAAAACATAAATTTCCTTAGTCGATTTATTCATTTTAATACCATTTATTTTAAAGTAAAAATTTCATTTCTTATTTCGAAAAAATGAGCCACGTAAATTAAAATCATATAAAGTCACAATTTAAATTCACAGCTATCTTGAATTAAAATAATAAGATATAAAAATAATTAATCCAATTTTTAAAATTAAGAATATATAAACTCTTGTTTTGTAATATAAGTTTCACTATTTTAGCAACGGATTCTTTCAGTTAAAACCGCCTTTATCTCATTTTAAAATTTCAAGATCTCATTCCAAGAACTTCTTGATTTTAGTAATATACCATGTCAATACCAGAAATAGGTGCAACAACATCTGTACTAGTATATGTGAAATAGAAAAAGATAGACATAGTTAGCCGCTGCGGTGATGTCCGTGACGTTTGTGTCTCCTTTCGCGTCTAGTGGTTAGTTGTGGTTAGTTTACTAGTATTATCGATACGACTTTGTGTGTGAAAATTTTAAAAATCTAAATCGGGAATTTGATGCTGGTAAGTATTTTTCATTATTAAAATATTATTTATACCTCTTTGCTTTGGGACTATACCTACTTAATGTAGTGAAATGAAACTAAAACAACTTCTAACTCCCCCAAAATTGATAAAAATCTACCAAAATGTTTGAATAATTGTTGTACTGTCCGCCATTATCAATAGATGCCTATCTATTGACATGAACGACAACGACGCCGACGTTATTAGATAAATTAGATTAGCACCAAGGTAATTAATAATTCAATGAGTTTTCAAGAGATATTGGACAGAGATTGGACTTTAAAAAAATTAGGAAAATTATGTTAAATATAGAAGATTTTTTACATTTTTAGAATATTTTTATACAGGGTGTCTGTGAAAGGTCTTTACAAAATGCTAGCACATATTCCTAAGGCGATTATAGTTGGCCAGGCATGAGTTTTTCTCATTTTTTAAAGCCTGCATCCCTGGCCGATTTTAAAATACAAAACAAGTTTTGAAAGTCATAAAATTATTAAATTTTGGTTGTCGGTACATACAGTCTGTTTTACTTTACTTTTTAGGTAATTATGGAGTTACTCATTTTAAAAGGGAAACGTCAACCACCAGTTAAGTTCAAGTTGAACCAAGTTTAAGCCAACCTTCTACAACCGGCCCATATTACATTTCACCATAAAAGACTGTTTGCCGCTTATTGAGATATTTTATATTTAAAACTAAGAAATGTTTCTGTGTTAAGTTTCCAAAGATTAGGATAACTTGAGTTTATTATTTAGAAATTTTAGTATTGTTTTTTACTGCTAAATAATATATATTAAAAAAATTAAAACTGTTATAACTTTTAGCAAGTTTTTTTTTATTTTACTCATAGATACCTACTACCTTTTCAGTGTAGTGTCTTTGGATCCGAAAAAAATTTGTGTTTTTGAAATACGACAACGGCATTGTCTCTGATTAAAATTTTGCATATTTTGTTTCATGAGTCTGGATGTTTAAATAAACAGGGTGTTTTGGAAGAAAAAGCAAATATTTTAATAAGGGATCTTGGACGTAAAAATTAGAAAAAGTTCATATAAATGCTGGTACGGATATGCATTTTTATTCAGTGTGTTGAAAGTTTAAATAAAAAATAATTTTTCATTTATATTAAAAAATTGGCCAATTTTACATAAACCTGTTAGGTTTAACGAAAACTTGCCAAGACTAATTTTTCCTGTATCTCGAAGCATTTCCGGACCCACATTTATATGTTTTCTAAAATAACCAATTGAAATATTTACTTTTCTTTCAAAACACACAGTATACCTATTTAATAAAACAGACTCATGAAACAAAATATTGGAGGTGTCAAAATAAAAAATATTTTTTCAAATAAATTTAGATAGTACCACAATAGAAAGAAATCGGGATTTAAAACTGAGATCCTAAATTACATGAAGTAAATAAATAAGGTATTAAAACACGCCCTTGCAATATGTTACACTAAAGAACAATTCTTCAGTTTATGATGCAAAGTTCTTAAATTGAGAAACTTAAAGCCTTGTATTGTGTAGTAATTTTATCAATTAAACATATCAAGGTTTTTAAATGAAAATCAACACATTTTAAAACGAGAAACAAGTCTCTCATATTGAGAGCATCAGTATTTTAAAATAATGGTATGAAAGATTCTGATTAAAAGATTATTTTTTAAAATATGTAATTAGTTGTTTCATCTAAAATCTTGAATATCTTTAAAGCAAAAACATTTTTTTTCGGATTACGTCCATGGAAATAAAGAAATTGGTTTCTTTATTTGAAAAAATATTCTTTTGCCACATATGAAAGTCAACATGCTCTCAAAATGAGGCAAACGCGTTTACAATAAGATATTCTTTTTTGAGTGT
>JAHBCN010017265.1:0-18703 GCA_019359885.1 Listronotus oregonensis | reverse complement strand
AAATTTTTTACTTTTTCCCCCTTAAAATAAATTTAAAAAACTTGTACAACTGGTTCGTAACCTAACATAATAAATATTGTTGTCTTTCCACAAAATGGCATAGTTTTTTAAATTTAACCCTTTAATAAGGGAAAATGTAACAAATATCAATGTTGTTTGACTTTTATTTTATTTTTGTAATAATGAATATTTTAATGAAGCCCTCTAAATGTTTTGTTGGTCAAAATTTTGGGCTCCTGTTGACGACGAATAGCACTGATGATGGTTTTACCGAAAGCTAGGATTTTTTAATCAAAATTTGCACGAAGTACAAAGTCTCTTTATTCCCTAGAAAAATATTAGGTGTTATACATCATTGTAATTGGGATTAAAACTACTTTAAAACAATGCAATAAACAATCGAGGGCCGTTTTAAAAAAATAAAGTTGATAATGGTATAGCGAAAACAAAATGCCTTAAGAAATGTTTGACTTCACCAATACATAAAGCGCAAAAAGTTCCGATAAACATGTATTATTAGATTTTTTCTACCTTCTTAAATAAACTCGTAAAAAATAAAAACGAAAATCGCAAACAGTTTTTCCGCCATATTTCCAAAAGTACAAAAGATAACCTCAATTTTTTGATGGTGTATTTTTGGGCTTCCTTTTACGCAACTTTGCTCCAATTTAAGTTTCTTCATATTTTTTACCGTTTCTGAGATCCCAATGGTGAGAATCAAATTTGAAACACCCTGTATAGATAAAAACCAATAATCCTGTGTATCGTTGTCCGTTGAGTCTTAAAAATAAAATATATAAAGTAATTTTATTATCTGAATACTTAAATAACAATGTTTGTTTACACAAAACAGAAAATAATATATATTTAAGATCCTAGAATTTCATTTACATATGTATACCCAAGTTGCCGCATAAAACATATATGCTACAGCTGAGCAAAAGTGCTTCGGGCTATTGCCTATTAGTCCACATAAAATTAAAGCTTTGACTGAAACTATAAACTTTATGGAGGTTGCTTGTCTGTTTGTTTCTCGTTAATAAACATATACAGGTAGACAGTAACTGCTTTAAAGGTGTTTACGAGTTTTAGGAATTAGGGACAAAGAATTGCATCATTGTATTTTTAGACAATTATCACTGTAGCGCATTTAAAATGTTTTAGATATTTTTTTTTATCTAAGAACAGTCCTCAAAGGTTCCTTAAGTACCAATAACCTATGTATATCCGAAGTAAAGTCGCAATTTAGTAATACAGGATTTAAAGATTTGTAGATTTGAAGAAAAAGAAGGAGCATTTAGTGTTTAAAGGTTTAACAGTGTAAGGGTCGGTTGCACTACAATTATTTCAACTAAAAAGCTCTTAAAATTAAGGGCATATTTAAGATCAAGAAAAGATCAAGGGCACCTAACTCTAAGGCCATAGAAAGAGAATAATTATGAGATATAAACATATAATTGAAACAGAACCTATTATTTTATGTAAACGAATTTAAGTATTCCTAATTTACAAGTAAATATCCAAAATTTAAAGGCTACTACAAACTTGTCATGTTCAAACTCAAGCTCATTTTCGATTTGCTCAAGTAAGCTGACCACTGTTGGATTTGTTAATCTGAGCTTTTAAAAACGTAAAAATCCATTTCAAAACGGTTTTTTTAAAAAAAATAAAAAAAAATCCCCAAAAGAATAAAAAAGATAAAAATAAACCTGAAAAAACCGTAAAGTAATTGAAATTCACCTTTCCTAAATTATTAAAAATCTATTGAATATTGCATTTATAATATCAAAATCCAAACCACCATTGTTTAAAAACCCCATTTTATCATTCGAAACCACAAACGAAAAAGAAATAACCAAATTATTTGTCAAATGTCAAATCTTTCAACGTTAAATTACTTAAGGGATCATTAAGTACACAAAATCCTAAACTTACAGTTAAGGGACACTTAAGGACAAATTTCAGCTGGTGCAAGAAACATTTGAAACTTATGGGACAGTTATTGCTTAAGAACAACTTAAGTGGCGAAAAAAGTCTTGGTGCAACCGGTCATCAACAACCCAGAGAAGAAAATGTTGATATAGTTGTAAACTTGGAACTTGTCATGTTGCCTTATTGAAAGCTACTAACGGAGAGGGAAGTGTGTTAAACTGCCTACTTCTTTTCAGCGGAAGCCATGGAAATACCTTTGAAAGAGACACAGGTCCTCAACACCTTGTCAATGGTGATAAAAGCATTTAATAATTAAGTGAACAACTTATTTTCAAGGGAAATAAGTAGGCTACTTGTTGCAGAAACACGTCTATCAACATGAATGCTATTTCTTAATTTTTATAAAATAATAAAAACCTGTTTTAAAGCAGTAAAATTTCTAAATAATTTTAACAAAACAGCTACTAATCTAGAAATTTTGTTGCAATGGAAAGAAAAAACAGGTGCTTGAGGTGCCTTACCGACAAAAGGAAGAGGTTAATGGGTCGAGCTCGGCGCGCCAGGAAAAAAAAGGTTAGTAAGACAATTGGCATGATGAGATAAGCTTAATGTATAAAAGTCTCTTTGTTTCTTACGATAGGACCGCAATTTTTTTAGCATTTTGGAAAAATTGCCGAAATGTTCTCTAAGGTGTTTGATTAAAAAAATCGTAGTTCTCTATGGTATTATAAATATAACTGTCTTAGTGTTCTAGACCAAGAAATTTAGCTATCATATCTGTTTCTTTAAGCAATTCCGATTATAAGGTTTTGTCCAAAAGTGTACATTTTTCTTAGCTAGTAAAGGTATTCTAAAAATTTCTTTGTGTTAATTATAAATTGAAATATTCTAAGTAAGGTTCAAAGGTAACCAGAAAGTAAAGTGTCATAAAAGTGACTTGAAAAACTACAGTGGTGATTTACAAAATGATTGGTAAATGATGTATAAGGAAAGTACCTGAATTTAAGATTACCTAAACTTTTTAGTAGTGATGAGTAGACCGGTCTTTTTCGGTCTTGTCTTGCAGCAAGACCAAGACCAAGCGCCTTTTCGCTTGCAAGACAAAGACCAAGACCGGGGTATGCAAGACCAAGACCAAGACCAAGACCGAGGTGTGCGACTACGCAAGACCAAGACCGACCGAAGACTCTTGCATTCTGCAACTTTTTTGATATTGTAATATTTTATTGTTATATTTAATATAAGAGGCATTTCATACAGACATCAAAAAACTGTATCAAGAACTGTCAAAAGAGGCGATTATTTAATAAGTAAGAGTTTTTAAATAAAATAATAATTTAAACACACTTTTTCAGTTCTATAGTTCTTTAACAACGATAACGAATAAATTTAATAACATGTTTCAAAAATAATGAGATGGTGACTCAATGGTCCGACTAATATACAGGGTGGCGATTTTTTCTAAATTGATTTTTCGCCATAATTTTTTTTATTTTAGGGGAAAAGCTAAAAATAAGGGAGTTTTCTTGAGTGGCAGTAGATTAATAGAAAAATTCTGGAATGAAAATAATTTTTTCATTTTATGCCCATTTTGTCTTATAATTTTTGTATGTTTAAATTTTCACTATAATGGAATTTAGGAGATATCGATTTGTCACACATTGGGCCCCCTTGTATCTGCAGATTGTTTATAAAGTATTTCTACAAACTTTCTACCACAATTTCTTAACCAATTTAAAGGTAAAAAGTTCAATAAACTGAAAAGTTTTTTTAAATAACTTTTTTTTTTAATCAGAAAACAATATTAATATCAAATTATTTTTAATATATTTCAGTCTGGTTGAAATTAAAAGTCTTTTTTTTTTTTTGCTCACACAGTAAACAGTTTTGTATTTCTTAATTTTATCTGTTTTTAAAGAAAATTTATATAATTTATCCCTAAAATGTTTCTATATGCCACCAAATGAAAAAAAGGTTGTGTCTTAATTTAACCAAAAAATTGGCGCTATAAAAGGGTGGATTTACGCAAAGGCTGAGTAGGCTGAAGCTTAGGGAGGCAAATATTGGGGCGGAAATTTGATTAATTTTTTAAAAAAATGGGAAGTTAATATATCTTTTTAATATTTAGGAATAGATAAAAAAATCCTAAAATTTGTTTGTATTAAAGAATTGTTAATTAATTTTCTGTATATTTTACTTTGTTAAATTTGTTTAATGTTTTTAAGAATTGTTGGTAGTTTAATTTCAAAAAATATTGACATAAGGGCGGCAAAAATGTATAAGCCTTATGGGCGGAAAAAAAAATAAACCGGCCCTGGCGCTATAAATAAATAAACGCCTTCATTAAAAATATTTTTTTTAAACAAATAATTTAAATTTACGTTAAAGATTAAAACTGGATATTTTAAAATTTTAAAAAAAAAAATATAGTTCTCATCTTGATTTATATTTAAGTATTAAAAAGATATATTTTTTTAAAAGTTTCCCCGGTTTAAATTATTACTCCCAAAAAAAAAAGCAAGACCAAAAATTTTTGCAGCAAGACAAAGACCAAGACCGGGTGGTGCAAGACCAAGACCAGGCTTGCAAGACCAAACCAACCCCAAAGACAAACCCCTTTGGGTTTTTTGGTTTTTTTTTGCTCATCACTATTTTTAGAAAAATATAAGTTGTTCAATAATTTATACTAATTTCTACAGAAGTGATATGGGGTGCCCAAAAAAATTGTAAAATTTTTTCCCCAAATTTTGACTAAAAATATTCTGACTTCTCATGTGTTATAAAACAATTTCTGATTGTATCGTAACGTCGTTTTATATTTACCTTTTATAGACTACGCACTATCACACTTTTTGTGTAGTAGTAAATTGTATATTGTTTGTAAATAAAACCTTGTATACAGTTACTTTCTTCGTTGTATCTTAAATCGCAGTAGTCATTCGACAGGGCGTTAAAACCTTAATTTGCACCTATGTTTTTTAATTTACCTTTAGTCGATAGCAGAGTCTGTCTGCAACTACTTATAGTGCGGAAGCGCAACGATTAAATGTTTCCCCACCACTACTTGTTGTGGTGGGGAAAAAATAATTAAAGTACTCCAGAAAAGTAAGTAATTTTTAGCTTATACTTTGAAACTGTTTTATTTATAAATAATAAATTTTAATTTAACTTAAGAACCTCTACCGTTTTAAGAGCAACATTTCATTAGCAAACTTTGGTTTTTTTTTTATTAAATTCCTATTTATTCTATGATCAATTAAATACTGAAAACACTCTATTTACCCCACCGGGTGTTTACCTAGTTTCCGGTTAGGAGAAAAAGAGGGATGAAAGTAAAAGGGTGTAACTTTAGAGATCGTAAAAGGGAGAACGGTGGTCGGATATATTCTCGGTTTTTACGAGAAAAACCTAAACTTATTTTCGTTTTATTTTTATTTGATTTTCTTTTTGTAACCGAGCTATTTTAGAACACAAAAAATTAAAAATGTTAAGGTAGAAAATGTTTTGTTCCTGTAATCCGAAAAATTTAAAATTATTTTTTGCTAATCCTAATTTTTTTTTGGCATTGTTTAAGTTTACTTATCTTCTTCGCATTTTGTACAGTAATGCACTACACAGACCTTAAAATCATACAGTAATAGACCATTTTACAGTATAGCAACTATTACTTTATAAAAAAACACAATTTAACCAGAAAGAAAAACGTTTATTTTAAACAGTACGAGTAAAAATATTAAAAGAACAATTGTGTAAGTTAAAAAAACGTGTAAACTTTTGTCCTCGCTGTATCAACATATTTTGACTAAATTTTTTTTTATTTACCACAATTCCTACATTAAATATTTTTTTGAGGTTTTTTATTTTATTACCTCAATATTTTCGTATATGTAACCTTCAGCTACGGTTGTGGCTCGCCATCCCCCATACCGTTTAGGAACTTGAAAATCAACGCCACTGTCCGCAAGAAAAGTGGCAGATGTTTTTCTTAAACAATGGTGTAAATTGAAGCATTAAGAAGTTTTGAAAATTCCGCAATTTTTTGTGAAATTTTTATGTGAATGCCAACCCCTTGCAGTCTTAGTCCACGGTAGCCAACATTTTTACGGTATCTTCTATATCTTCCGTTGGTAAACTGCATAATTTTGCAATTTTGCACGCCGACATTCACCATTTAGCCCAAAAATTAATACTACTTTCATTACAGAAACGTGTCGTCTGGAACTTCATTTAAAAACGTCGCGTTTTTCATTGTCAAAACTTTTAATTTTTTAGGTTTATATCTATCATTTTGGCGTTTTAAGTAAGCCATTACCTCTTTATATTGTGAAATATTCGCATTTTCATTGATTTGTTTCGTGCTTTTGTTCATAGGGACTTTTGTATAAAACAAATAACAAAATTATTACCTATGTACAATACTTTAACCATATAAAATGGTCTTCCTTCTGGAAAAAAAAAAGGGCATGCATTACGTTTTCGTTAATTCTTTGAAATATCCTGGAGTTTCTCTACTCGCGGAACATATTATACACTTTCTTATACTTCTTAAATTTCACTGGAGGTAGACTGGAAGGAACTTGCTGGGCTGCATTTAAGATATCTTTCGAGTTGTTTGAGTTTATTTGGATGCTGTCAACCGTCCACAACATCCTGTTTTGCCAAGTTACTGAGACGTCAGACTACTTTGTTTTTTTTAGATTTTTATGGTAAATATCATTTATTATAAACTGATGTTAATATAAAATGCAAAATCGGTAATTATCTAAAAAATGCGTAAAACTAGTATACGCAACTCGTTAGAAAAGTGATTTTACTTGACTCGTATGCTCGCTTCGCTCGGATTCAAACGCACCATACTTGTTAAGTAAAATTCCACTTTCTGTAATTAAAGTATTATAATATTATTTATTATATTATGATATTGTAATTCCAAAGCAATACGAATCCGGAATTCTGATTCTGGTTAGAGAGAACCCCTATAAAAAGCCGCAACAAATTAAAATTGTAAATATTAAAGCTAAAGATCCTGAAATTGGGAATTTTTTTTGGAAATTCCCTTCTTTTTTGCAATTCTCGTAATCTTGTAGAGTTTTAAAGTTATCATCATAAAATAAAATGGCTTTTTTCGCTTTTTGTTAATAACAATCGCAATTTTTATTTGCAGAAAAAAGTAGACATCACACATTTATCAGAATTGCAATGCGCGTTAATGAGCCATCGCTTATATTTTGACACTTTTGACAAGATAATTCGTCTTAGCAAAATGTACTGACTAAAAAATGGTATTTTCATCAAACGTTTAAATTATTTAAACTATAAGAAGTAAAAGCCACCAAATTATTATAAAACGTTTTTACTTACAATAAAATTTCAAAAATTTAAAAATATTAAACTAGACATTTTTTTCTTTTTCAACGATGTTTTTTCAAGAATTGTAGTATATACTAAGTTTTAGTTTTTTTTTTTAAATTTAAGATCGTAACAAGCTTTACTATGCTCTAAAAATTCATTTTAAGTATTAGTTAAAAACTCAATTGTTTTATTTAATCGTACGATAAATTTTAACCACATTGTTGACAATATCTTGCGTCGTTAAACGATAGGTTTAATTTGTAGATAATGCAACAATGTTAATGTCGTTATGGTCGTAAAAACTTTATGTAACTTAAGGTACGCAATAACTTAGAATATAATTGTGTAGCGCAGTATTTTTGTTGCCTGTTTAAATACCAAGTATTTGCAAATAAAAAAACATAAAAAACTTTTAAAATGATTTAATTATTTACAAAATTAAACTTAAACATGATCCATAAAAATATTACCTGATGATGGTGAGAAAGATGGACTCATGGAAATATCAGAAGTTTTTAGCTTAAATTTAAGAGGTTTCTCTGGTTTGATAAGATCATCATCAAGTTTTAATTGTTTTCTTAATATGTCTAAAATAAGGTGATAAATTCGAAGCCAGCCAAAATACAGTGCGCTGAGCAGAACGCTGAGAGTTTTGTCGGCTTGATACCTGAGACTCTTCTATACAAATGTACACTTATACAAGTACACACAAGTTTAAACAAGTTTAGAAAAAAATCTATACAGTTATTTACGTTGCAAAATTCATTTTAGTCTTTATATCGCGGATTAATGGTAAGTTAGGATTTTTCTAGTATATCTGTACTTGAAACTTCAATAGTTATTAACGTTACAAGATGCGAAAGTTTACTTTTTGGTGTGAGGTCGTTTTTAAATGGCCGAGGCGAAGCCGAGTATTTAAACCTCTGAACACTTGAAAGGCCTTTCGCATCGTGTAATGTATTATTTTTTTTCTGCTACTGTTCTATGTATCGCATAATTTAATAATCATTAACATCATGTTTTAATAGAAATATCAGAGATTTTGAAATTTTACCTGTTAAAAATTAATCCATAGCAACACATTTATTGTTGACATTGTCTTCATCAGCACTTGTCAGATTTTGAATTATTGTTAATTTAGTATAAATCCATTCCCATTTTAAAATGTTAAATGGCACTTCTGCCAGGCAAATCTAAGGAGAGGTACCATCAAACATATAAATCGTTTTCTGAATGGCTTGCTGCAAAAAATGTGGGGCGGATTGACGAGAATGTGATGTTGGCGTATTTTAAAGAAAAATCCGAGTCTTTATCACCACCAACCCTCTGGTCTGTATATTCCATGCTCCAGTTAACAATTTCCGTAAACAAAAATCAAGATATTTCAGGAGTTCAAGAAACTAGTTGCTTTTATTAAAAGGAAAAACGATGGTTATAAGGCAAAAAAGTAAAAAAATTTTTTAAAAAATAAGAAATCATAAAGTTTTTACTTAACGCGCCTGATCAAAGTTACTTAGCAATGAAAGTAATAGCCATTATGGGAGTGGCTGGGGCATGCAGGACAGACGAAATATACAGAATGAAGCTAAGTGATGTAGAAATAAGAAATGACTGGCTATAGTAAAAATAGTGGAGTCTAAAAATAAAGTTAAAAGAAACTTTGTAGTAACCAACGATGAAGGCTCAGTTCCTTATGTCAGATTTCTACAGGAATATATTAAGCTGAGACCAAGGAATGCTCTAGATGAGCGTTTATTGTATCGTTATGAAAGAGGTAAATGTGTTAATCAAGTAATTGGAAAGCACACTATTTCAAATGTACCTAAAGAAATTGCGAAGTTTTTGAAGCTTGAAGACATCAGTAGATACACTGGCCATTCTTTTAGAAGAACGTCAACTACGTTCCTTGCCAATGCTTCGGATGTCGATATTTTGGACTTAAAAAGGCATGGAGGTTGGAAGTCTTCTTCTGTTGCGGAGGGATATATTGCTGAATCCTATAGTAATAAGGTGGAAATTTCAAAGAAGATTTTACACGAAATTCTTACCAATATTTCCTCTAATGAAGTAACAGTGAAAAATATGAATATTTACGTAGTTAAAGGTGATACCGATACCCCAACAACAAATTTAAAAACTGTTAATTCAAGTATTATTCCTCCAATTTCTTTTGCTAATTGCTCAAATTGCACAATTACTTTTAATGTTAATACCTAACCTAGTTTTTTAAAATATTTTGTCATAAATTAGTTACTTTTTATAAATAAATCCTAATATTTCCCACAAGCATATTTTCTTTTTTTTACTCTTACTTTTTTGTCCAGGCGCTGAAAATATTACTTTCGTAGCTAGCAACGCTTAGCAACCAGGTAACACGAATGTTCTCTTTCGATAGCATTCGCGTTGCTAGGACCACAAAGTTTTCTTATTTATACAGTAGTAGAAAAACGCGTTTTTCTCAAAATAATGTTTTTCAAACTTTCCTCCATTATATCTTGAGAAAGGCATGACCGATTCACCTCAAATTTATAGGGTTGACTCAGCACATATAGCCGCACAAAATACTAAATGCATTCCTTAAAAAAAAAATACAAAAAATACAAGAAATTCAAACTTTTTTGTTTCAAAGTCTGTCAAAAATCCAATTTTTATTTTTTTTTATAATGGTTTATTCCATGTATCTAAGCTTAAAGATTAAAATGCCGCTAATTTTTTTAGTTTTGGATAAGCCAATCAGCTGATTTCGTGGAGGTAGTGAGGGTTCATTTTATCGAGGCAGGTGTCTTTAGGGCAATATAACTTTGATTCTAATGCTTATTTTTAGCTAAAAATTTATATGTATACTCTTGAAACACCTACGAATAAATGATAAAAACTTAAAAGTTTTATCTTTTTATTAGTCTTTTTAAAAAATCCCAAAAAATGAATATCATCATCAAACCAGAGAACCCAAAAATAGTTGTTTAAATGGATGTAAAATTGTTTCCAAAAATTTGGTAATTTCTTACGCTCTCATTTGCCCTTAATGTTTTTGCTTCAGTTTTTTCTAAAGTTATTGAGCAGATATAATAAATTTTAAAAAATATTTAAATACTTTTTTATTTGCGGCATCCCAAAAATTAGTTATCGGATAAATTGCTACCTAAATTTCATTAAATCTCACCAAAACTATAAAAGATGTATAATAATAATAATAATAAATTGATCTATTGTCATAGGATTAAACATCTTTTTGGCAAAGCGAAATAAAATAAAACTAGAAACCCCGTATTTCCATTTAAACCAATATTTTTTGCTTAAAACATAAATAGAAGTAAGTATTTTTTTAATACATGTGTCGCACTCACATGGCGTAATTGTCCATTTCATAAACTGAATGTCCAGTTCCTGAAGTGAAACCAGATAGTGTAATAATAATTTATTTCACCATCTGGACAATATTTTTGTCCAGTTCATAGAATGGAAATATTATTTTTCCACTTGGTGAAACGAGACGGTATTACAGCATGTCTAGACTGCCTGTTATTTAGCCCAAGTGTTTTGGCCTAAAAACACTTTTCCAACTTTTATTTGGCCGTTGGCAGGCTTTGACAAAATATATATATATATATTTTTTTTTTATAAAATTAATAACAATTAAATAGCAAAAGTACAGTAAAGCTGAAGGGAGTAGCAGAGAGGCGTGCAAAAATGCCCTAACTCATTTGCCGGAGAGTAGGGGGGGTTAAACTGGGCGCCACTGCTTTTGGTGCCAGGCCTAGCAGAGACCTTCCAAGGTTTAATTGGGAACTCTCGTTCAACTTTACTACCACTCAAAGACAAGAAAAATTTTACTAAACAATATTAACATTAGAAAAAGGAGACACTAGGCGAGCCAAATAAAACACTATATTTAAAACAAATAGTTAATTGAATTTATTATAAATTTGTAATTTAAGTTTACAAAAAAAAAATAATCAAAATAAAATGGTGAATGCGCACGGCTACGAAATGTACAAAATTTAAATTTATTATTTAAAAGTTTACAAAAAAATATATATATAATCGAAATAAAATGGTGAATGCGCTGAGTTAATAACTGTTAAATTTTCTATACTGAGAAAAAAATAAATATTATAAATATAAGTCTACAATTAATAAAATATATGAAATATAAAAATATATATAAATACCGCTTAATTATTTAATTAACAATAATTAATGACCAGGTGCACCATTTGAAAACCAATAAGAATATAGATTTACCAAAAAAAAAATATTACAATAAAAATATAAGAAAAGGCCGCAAATAATTTAAAAACAATGTGGTAAAAATTTAAACGGTAGAGTCCTAAATTCTAAATTGAAAAGTTATAAATAAAAATTGTTAGTGGGTTAATTTTAATGTTGCCTGTTTTGTCGATTCCAAGTGATGGCGTGTGTGCCAGCCACTACACCGTGAAGAGCGATGGTGTCCAAAACTACAGACAACACATTGACCAGTTAAATGGTCACTATCTCTGACCCGTCCCAAGAAAACTTCTACCAAATTGATGGCCCCTCCGAACCAAAGCGAAAACTGTTTCAAAAAATTAATGGCCCATGTCAAGAAAATTGGCCCGTCCGAAGAACCCCAAGATGTTAAGGGGTATTTTCAACAAACACGTGATCCCTGCGGCGTTGAACTACAAGTCCTGCAGAGCAGATTTCTTTCCCAAAAAAACGCTCAAAAAGGCAACGCAAACCAACAAAATTAACACAAACCAAAGTAACTTAAATCGGGAAAGATTTTTGGGAAATTTGCAGCACAAATCCTACAAAGATGGCTTGAATACCAGTAGCTCAAATTTTCCTAGTTCTCGGCTTGAAGATTGACGTGAAAGTGCCAATGGTAAAACATGGCCGATGGCCCTTCGTCCTTCTCAAAAAGTACCAGTGGGCGCACGCACATCGCTGCTAATTCTAGGAATTTTCTCGCCCCTAAATTGGCAACATCGTTACACATTTTGAGTTGCCTACCCACGCTGCCCAAAGAACATTCCCTCGAACTGTCAAAAATATATTCAAACAAAATTATACAACAATCCAGAATAATAACCAATGTTTACAATTTCAATGCAAAGAGGATAAAATACAAAGAACCTGTATAAAAGAGACTCTGGAGGTAAAGGAAACTGCTCTGGCCCTTGTGACCCCTACGACAACTGTTGGGAATGGAAAAATAAAGTAAACAAACTAAGGTAAATACGGAAGGTAATGTAAACAACCCTAATTACATAGCCAATAAATGCAAAACTGCTAATGAAATGTAATTTCTAGACAAACCCACAAGCTGTCGAGGATTGTATATAGGGGGAAAAACCATACCGAATACCTAGAGAAACAAAATTTGGTTACGAAACCCTGAAATGGTTTATCTAAAATACCAACGTTTTAAAGGTAAGTCCCTGCTTAAATTAGAAAATATTGATTTGTACAAAGTGAATCTAACCTACTTAATAAGCTTGGTTTAGTCAGTAGTGAAAGATGTACCTCAAAATTAATGTTGCATCGAACAAAATTAAGGTCAGTTATTGACTCGAGGTATCTTATGTTAATTTTTTTGTACACCATACTGCAAGGGGAAAAAGCAAAGTAAAGCATAAGGTAGGATACCAAAGGCGATAGAAAAACAGAAGTAACCTAGCAATTACAATCAAATTTGAAGCCTTTTGCCAAAAATAAACTGCAAAAAAAAATTAAAACCGAACTGCATTAAGGTAAACAAACTAAATTATTAAAAACAAACCTAGGAATAAAAACTAACCGTGACAAGACAATGAAAAAAAAATAATTATTACACTATCTGGTTTCACTTCACGAACTAGACATCCAGTTCACGAAATGGACAACTGCGCCAAGTGTGTGCAACGCGACGTATACAATGCTTCACATGACTCTTTGGACTTAGATTTACGAATATATCAAACTATTTTTTTTGCAATAAAAACAGGGAATATAATAGGTACTGATAAGAATTTCCACAAAAACAAATGCTATATCTTATAATCGATTCAAATAAAGCAAAATAAATAGATTCCATAATTGAAAATTCTTTTAATTCATTAGAAAGTACTTTGATAGCATAATAATTGGATGCAAGTTTACCACATAATTTTTCCATATGTTTTATAAAATTAAGTTTAATTAACATCGACATGAATTCCAAAAAAATTAATACTTAAAGAGGATTGTATAATTTTATTATTTAAAAATATGTTATTGAGTACACATTCAAATACCAAGATATTAGTTTTAGTTATATTTAAAAAGAGTAAAATAAAGTTACACCACGATTTATATTTTAAAATATCATTTTTAATTACATCATATAAAGAATTTGGCAAATTACTATTTAATATATTAATAATAATTCACTACATACCAAATAACAATATTCTAAAATTAAATAAATAACTTAATCTATATTTAAAAATTATAAATTTCATCAAGTCCTAGGTCTTCCTGGATTATTCCTAGTACCGATGCTGCATTACCCCGTTGCACAGCTAAACCAATTCTTTGGATAATGAAATTTCGAGATTTTTTTGCATTGTATTTTTTTGCAAATTTCATTAATAAAACCCTTAGCCTCATCACCCAAAGGACCAAAAGTTTCAACAGCAAAAGGAATGAAGATAAAGCGTTCTTCAAGCTCTTTATATTTTAGATAGATGTTTTTTATTCTCGGCAATACGAGCAGCCGCACCTACAAAATTAGAAGTTTTGTCCAGATAGGATTTTGCAAGTGTATGGCTGCAAGTAGCGTCCCAAAGTAATTGTTTTCCATATTTCCAGGAATTAAGGTCTATCTACCCGTTTTCCATCGCTTCTGCAAACTCAAGAGGCTCTTAACACAGAAGGATTTTCAGCTAAAATCAGAGCTCTTTGATAATGTCATTTATCTGACTGTGTCTAGAAGAACGCCCTGCGCTTTTTTGCAGGTTAACCCATGTAGGCCAAAGTATCAGCATTTTCGCCGCAAACGCAGATGTGCTCTCCACACATAGGCAGACCAAGTCTGAGAGCGATGGAAATATGGAATGTTTTGTTATCTAACAAATTTCCCAAGGACGAAGATGGAAGTGCGTTAATCCAAGGATTACTTTCAGGGGCCTGAAGAGCAAGAGACTGCCTATCTTCACTTGTCTGGACATGTTTGTAATATATTTGTGACGAGCTTTGCAAATTAAAAAGGCAAAATCTTTCTGTTTTTTTGGTAATTCTTGTGCTTGATTTTGAAGATTGCAAACAGATAACCATCTTACAAAATAATTGCTAAAATCATTATCTACTGTCGCAAGAATATAGGGAGGTAAAATTTTGGAAAGTAAACCTGACAATAATAAATAAAGAATTTGTATTTTTGTTGTTTCATGAAATAGTTATATCATCCGCAAACATTGTAAATTTTCCTGTGATATTAGGTTAAGTTTAATAACCTATATAAAATAAAAATAATAAAGAGATATAAAATTTTGATAGAGCAATTCTGCATAATATGTTTTTGTCTAAGATAGAAGGTAAAAAGCTAAATCATTTATATATAATAAAAATATAAAAGGGTAATAATAAACATAATAAAACAAAACATATAGAGCACCTTTGTTTAATTAAACATATCTATCAATTTAATGCCAATAAACGGTCCTTGTACCGACCACTTGAGCATGGGAATTGATATTAAAGTGTACAAAGAGGCCATAACAGTAACTCAGTTTGATTATATCGACGGCCAGCATATTGCATAATGAATTTCCTTGTAGATATTGCCCACGTATGCGTTCATATTGCAGTTCTATTATTAGATCAGGGATGGGTAACTTCGTTGTATATATTACCTTTCTGTATCGAATAGTGGGTAGTAGGTAAATGTGTGAGAGAGTAACTGTATGTACAAGACATGATAACCACAATGTTACGATTCTCATACGTGTTTAAATAAGGTGTTGCTTTAATTAGACAATTAGTTGGCTTTTTTCAGAAAAAAGATTTTAACTAACACTATTTTTTTAAATTAGTTGCTTGTTAAAAAATACATGTGTATGTACAGGGTGATTAGTTAAGGGTAAAGGAGCGGCCAATCTCAAAGATATTGGTCGTAAAAATTTGAGAAAAAAATCATAATAAAAGTCCCAAGAGAAATTGTGGAAATTATTTTGAGTTTGTCAAACGTCCGCAGAGGACGTAACAACCAACACCAAGTAGAAAAATGGATTTTTATAAATTTTTCAAGAAAGTATATCGATGATTTTTGTCTAAACCGTTTTATTCTATCTATCAAAATAAAGCGGTGGGGGAAGTTCAATTTTTTTTTTTTAAACAAACCAAGATTTCTCCCGTTTTTTTGACCGATTTTGCAAACTTAGGCTCATATGAAAAGCATAATTTGCACTACAAAAGCTTATTTGGTTTTGACTTTTGCGTCGCCGCAGATGGCGTTAACGAAATGGTAGCAAATTTTTGAGTTTTTTCAAAAAAAAAAAAAATGTAATGGAAAATTTTTTTATATATTTTAAAAGAGGATAAATTTTTTATAATTTAATGAAAATAATTTATTATCTAATTTTTTGAACCAAAATTGACCAAAATAATTTTATTACATTAAAAAATGGAGCCATATTTTTTATCAAAATAAAAACCGTTTTGTAATCTTTAAGTTACTAAAAAAGGAAACCCTTTCCCTTTTTCTTGACAAATTTTAAAAAAAAAAAAAGGTTTACAATGACCTTATAAATTATCATTGTAAAATTGTAAACCTATTTTTTTTTTTAACCAAAACCGTTTTCAATGAAAAAAAGTTAGCAAAACAACATTTTTTAATGTAAAAAGTAATATTATGGGGAAACAGTTTAAAAGGTATCAAAACATTTTCAGTTTTTTTCCCAAAAGTCCATTCTCTCCGTTTCAACTATTTAACGATTGTTATGTTGAGTCCAAAGCACCGAAAAAAAATTGTAAACCAACTCAGGATATCGAAAATAGAGCCGAAAAAAAGAAAAAGATATCTTAATATTTTACTAAGTGTGGAGAAAAACAAAAATGGTTAAAGGGTTCCTGGGCAAAAACGTAAAAAACATCATTAACGGTATTGATTTGAAAAAAAAAATTTATTCATATTATATAAGTTCGAAAAACATTAAGAGCTGCAGAAAGGAGATGAAGAGGAAAGATTGGCAATTTGTTCTACCGTTCTACCTACCCTTAACAATGAACCAAATGTTCAGAGTTGCCGGTATTGGAGCTAAGAAAATGAACATCGCTTTGTTCATATTCGGACACAATATCCCCAAAAAACAAATGCATTCGTGGGAATTATCGGCATCACATCATTGGACCCTTTTTTTATGGACTATTACCTGGACTTATTTCAAAATCAAATTGGACCCGCCTTGGAAGAAGTTGTTTTTGGAAGATCAAATGATCTGGTACCAAATGGATGGTTGCCTTGCCCATAATGGTTTTAACGGTAATATTATTGCTCCACGGTACCGATATATCTTATGAAACGGCCAAGCAGTTCTATCAGCTTGGAAACAAAGAAAATCTTCGGTACTGGCATGAACTTCCAGGTCTCAGATACTCGAAGGCCTTCATAAGCCCACCGAACCAACAATGTTCTATCAAACTATTAGAGCAATCAAGGGTACACCTTAAATCTCTAGTGGGAATGTACAAGGGACATTGCAGATTAAAATACCACATGCACAAGATCGGCCTAGCGCAAGACGCCGAATGCCGCATATGCATGGAAGGGGATGAATCAGCAGAACACATACTGTGTTCGTGCCCAGCAATGGCACGAGTAAGATCCGCAATCCTCGGCAATGACACCTTGTTGCCGGTGGAGGTGAAAGATCTCTCTCCCAACAGGATCATCAGATTTATTAGGAGCCTGGACCTGGTGGGAGAAATATAAAAAGGTGTGAGCCACAATAGACCGATCGGTCGCGGTGCAAGAGTGTTATGCCCACTAACTTTAAACCTACCTACCCTACCTACTGGATACTTTAGCCAGCCAGGTCACCTGATCTTTCACCGAGTGACTTTTTTCTGTGGGGTCCCTTAAAAAGTGCCATTTATAAAAGTGTAAAATTTGAGAATCTAAAGGAGCTACAAAAGGCGATTTCATTAGAATGTAAGAAAATTTCGCAATATTAACTTAGCAACGTTAGAAATGAATTTTAAGATCGGTTGGGATATTTTTTAGCTGTTAATGGGGGGTGGTTTCAACATCTGATTAATTAATGTTATTATGTAATTTTTTATTATTAAAAAAAATTATTGTATTTTATTTTTTTTTATACCTAGTAAAATATTAAAAGTTCAGTTAGTGGAGTAAAATTTGGAAAAAAAGTCGCTTAGTTATCGAGAAAAAAGAACCGGCGTAGAAACCAAACCAGACTTAGTGGGATTCTTTAATAAGGTAATCTGTACAAAAATCACTTTTTTCGACATTTTTATTGGTCGAGAGCTTTTTTATTTCGAAAAAACCCAAAAAACGGTTTTCAATAAAACACGTATTTTAACTTCTCCACTGCTCTATCTTTAATAATATTCATGCTATCAAGTTAATTTTTTTTTAGATTAAAGTGGACACAATAGCGCTTCAAACAACGTCCCACTTGAAGCTGATATTTTTTTGTAAAATTTTTAAAATATAAGAAACTCAAAATTGTTATTTTTAGTAGCGTAATTTTAGGCAATCGAGAAAAAAGTTTATTATTGAAAATTTATACATACATGCTGCGTACAAATTGTAGTTAATGTTTAAAAAAAGTTTTAAAACAAAAATTTTTAGATTCCTTTTATAGTATTGAGTCAGTAATATTTTTTAACGGCCAAAGTCATATTTGCGCTTGGGTTAGCGAGCCGGCCGACTACAAAGATCTTACGGTCCGGGGAAGTTAGTAGGTAGTTAAAGTTGTATCAACAGGTTTAAACGCAGATCTAAGGGCTGCTTAAGTTGTTTAGAAAAGAAACAGGTGGGTAGATTTTAAAACCATATAAAAATATCAATCATTGTTATTAATTACCCACCAATAAATAGGTTTATTTACTTTTTTATTGGTTGCTGGTAAAGAAAACCACCACGGGATTCGTTATTTTTTTGATTATACATTCAAAACTTCATTATTTTTTAAACATTTTTACCAACAAAAAATTGCGGATCCTTTGTGTCTTTTAATTAAATTTGAGAAATATAGTACATACATTAAATATAAACTAGGGCTTCGTTAAAGGTCTTTTTTAAACAGGAAATATAATTTTTTTTCCATATAAAGAGATGATACGAAGCTATTCTTTGACATGTCTGAATGCTGCTTGAATAAGCAATGTTGCAGAGACTTTTTTTTAATAATTTGTTTTTTTGGGTTGTTTTTTATATAAAAATAACCAA
>JAHBCN010017264.1:0-18588 GCA_019359885.1 Listronotus oregonensis | reverse complement strand
TTTTGTTGCCCCGTGCAGCTTTTCAGCTCTCCGAAAAAAAGCCCGTGTCTAAAGAGATTCGATTGGAGTTAGGATGGGTGCAAGCTCGGGAGCACATTTCTTTAGACAATTACTGGTATACAGCCCAGACGATTTTTTAGTATTGAGAAAAGGAAGAATACACCTAATCTACTTGACTTTAAAAATGATATCGGACATTTTATGAGAAACAGGGACAACTGTTGGAAGAAGAAAATAAATAGGAGCATTAAGGGTAGAATTGGCAGCAAATTGTTTGGCAAATAGTTGGGCTTTTTCTTTAGAGGTAGAAACAATTTTATCTTCAAAGATTAGGGGTTGGAAAGAATTTTGCAGAAGTTTTAACTAATTTTTTTGGACAAAGAACCAGAAGGCTTTACTGCCATTCGAGCACACGAGAACTTTTTCTTTTATTCGATTATTAAACAGTCTTTTGCTTCTGAGATAGTCTGGTTATTCTGATTTCTTGCTTCGATGCTAGTCTGTCAATTTCCGGGACTAGGGATTTGGAGATACTTATGGTATGAAATAAAATACATTACGATACATGTCTGGTAGTACCTGTTACAGTTACTCGTTTAGACATTCTTGACTCGGCTCTAAGCGTGGCCTCATCTATAATGTCTAACTTGTACTGTAACAAGTAACCTACCGGCCCTATAACGTTAATTATTACTATTTATCGTTAGCTTTTAAATGAAATGCTTATAATGTTTGCTTTTTATGCACTAAATAATGCACAAACAAATAAAAATGAAATTTTGTACAAAATATAACAAATAGCCATTATATTATTTGTAATATATAGTATTTTTTATTTAAAAAATAATGTACACTATTTTTAAATATTTTTCATTTATTTCAACTGTAATTATAACGAATTCAAAGAAATAATATCTTCTAAATAGTGTATTAATTTGATATCAGCTCAAGCCAGACCTGATATGAACTCTATTTAGTAAGCACAATAGCCGGGAAAAAATTTTAATATTCCGTGCCTTTGTTAATATTCTCGCTTAGTGAAACAGCCAAAACATAATCAGCTGATGAAAAAACAGTTAATTTCGCAAAAAGTTTTTTAAGCTCTTAAACACTCTGTGTTTTAGATAGATTGGTTTTGGGGGAAATGGATAAGTTAATTTTTATTTATATAATGTAGTTAAAGTGTTATTTTTTATTCTGGGTTCCGGTTTCGCTACCCAGCAGTTACTAACATAAAGGACCCCCCCAATCCTTATGGAAATTGGGGGTCGGGTTTAAAAATTTTTTTTAAAAATTTTTCTGCAAAAAGGTAGGTTTTTTTAAAATGATTATCAAAAAAATCTAATGGGCACAATCAGTTACATTACTTTACATACGGCATAACCTATTATCATTGTTAATAAATGAAGAATAGTTGTCCAACTGGGCTGTTTGACAGGTACTGCTATCTAGAGTCGCAATCTAAACGATTTTTTGTGAATGAACCTATGAGAAATAGTGAGGGTAAGGGGAGTATGGAAACGAATTAGAAAAAACTAGTCTAGGACGAATCCGCGCATGAGTATCGAAAACTATTCCACCTCAATTTTTTATACGATCCTCTTAAATTGCCCTACTGATGATCTAAATGCTTGGTGCCATATTGCTTAAACCAAAATTGTTTTATCAATGGCAAAGAATTGTTAATTCCCAACCAAACATTTTTTTATATTCTTTATTAAAATACAAATTAAAAAGGTCCCATGACTTTTTACGATAAAGTTAATATTTTTGGAGATATCAGTTTTTGAAAGTTCGAAAAATCTGAAATTTGGGTACTTTCAACCCATAATAAATAATAAAAAAAAAGAATAAATCATAAAAATTATATATTTTTTCTTTATACAATAATTAATAATATTTGTAAATTGAGATTCGAAACTTTTTTATTTTTATATATGTTTGTTGATTGTTTATTATGCGCGCTAACAAGCTTTAAAAACTTCTGTTAAATTAAAACTCAAAAACAAATTAAAAATTATTTAATTATTACATGATAGACAATATGGATTCCGTCACGGGAAATCCAAGTGATCTTCTTTCTTTTTCCCACAATAAAAAGTCCCGGTTTTGGGAATCCCAGATCGTTTCGAATATCCAAAGCTTTCGATCAGGTCTGGCATGATGGGCTTCTTAAAAACTTCCTTTTTTCTTCACCTAACGCTTTTGGTTTCCATTTTTCTTTCTAATCGACGTATATCAGTTAGTGTAGATGGTCATTCCTCCAGCTTCTACCAAATTAATGCGGGGGGCCCCGGGGCTCAGTGCTGGCCCCCAGTGTTTTTCTAACATTAACGATTTTCTTTTTCAAAACAATCCCATTCATAGTTTTGCTGACGATAGTACCCTCCACTCTAGTATTCAATTTCTTAAGCCACCATGTAATTCTGATTTGGAAAACAAGCGCGGGTATATCTTTTTGATAGTCTTTGTCGAATAGGATCCTAGTAATTTAAGATATTTAACCAAAATGTTTTCAAATACAAAACCCAAAATTTTGTTGAAATGTCATGAAATTTGATTTAATTTGACAAAGCAAACATTAATAGGCCTTAGTTTTGTTTTTTAAAAATAAAATGGGAATATTAAAAGGGCCCTCAAATGAAAAAAGTAATTTTAAAATTTAATTTTTTAATCAAAAAAAAACTTATGTTTATAATTTATATATTTTTTTAATTTCTAAATCTAAGAGCTAAAACTAAAGACACAAAATACTTTAACAAATTTTATAAAAATTTATATTTATCAAATACATCTAAATGGTAATAAAACTAAGTAATATATATTAAGCCCTTTTGTTTTATGTTAAGGTAAGGCTTTATAACTTAAAAATAAAATTAGAGGCGCCTCAAAAAACCTCTATACAAAATTTTGTTACATCCTATTTGGAATCCCATAATAATCTAAATTTACTAAATAGCTTTTTGTTTACTACTGTTTGTCCTCATGAATATCTTTTAAAATAATAATTTATAATATTTTTACCTTTTAAAATGGTTTTAAAAGCTTTAAATAAATTAATTTGCAACATATAATTAGGTCTCGGTTTTAAGCAAAAAAACACACATTTTTTCTTGACACTAACAAATATGGGGGAAAGTTTACAAAGACGCAAAAAACCCAAAAAAGAATAACGTGGGAAATTAAAAAAAATAACAACTTATCTCATATCTGGTATTTTTAAAAAAAACATACTAATTATTTTCTAATAAAGCATTTTTTTTTTTTAAAATTTACTTTGTACTTTTTCCCAAAACGAAATGTAAAATATATTTTTAAATTTGTTTAAAATTGGAAATATATAATAAATAATTTTTTAAAAAAAAATAAAGAAATTTTTTGTTTTCCCCGTTAAAAAATATTCCAAAAAAATTTTTGGAATTAATATTTATACCTTTTTTTTACTAAATAATTAAGGGGGCCCTTTACCCTTTTTCAATGAAAAAAAGCTTTTACAAAAAAAAAATAACCCTAAGCTTTTGTTTTACACTTTTTTTTGCAAATTATAGAGGCGTGTCTGGTTCAGACTTTCCCAAGCTGCAGGGCACGTCTCTTCTAATAAAAACGATGAATTTATAGGAAAAAAATTTGGGGAAAAACCCTTTTAAAGCAAAATAATAAAGAGTTTTCGAAAAATTTTTCCCCCCCAAAAAAAAAGGGGCTATTTTTTTAAAACATTGTTAAAAATTCCTTTTTAAAAAATCTTGTTTTTAACTTAAATGTCGTGTCTAAAACTTTTTTTTAGTTTAAAGAGAAAAAAGTAGTCCTTTTATTAGGGGTTTATGGAATTGGGTTAGAGGAGGGTCTAAACAAAATTTTTCCCTTTTTAAACCAATTTAAAAGATGTTCGTTATAATTTTAAAATTTTTTTTTTTATAAATTTAAAAATTTTTTCTCTTCAGCTAATTTTCCCCTTTTTGAAAAAGGGGTTTTTCCCAAAAAGAGGGGGTTATTTTGAATACCCCTTTTTTCGGTAGATGTCATTTTTTAAAAATGCCTTTTTTTCCCCCTTTGAAAGTAAAAATTAGCCATTAAAAAAAAAGGAAAAAATTTTTAAAATTCACTATAAAAATGGTAAAAAAATTTTGGGAGAGACGGTTGAAAAAATCGAAAATTTTTGGGTCGTGGGAAACACCTTGTCGGACCGCAATACAGAAATTTTTGGGGGAAAAAATTTGAGCTGTTGGGACAAGTTAGTGATGTGAAGAATAAAACGCATCCACGTCGCTCAAGAACAGGCAAGAATATTGCTGCTGCAGCCGAAAGTGTTGAAGAAAACTCATATTTGTCCATTCCTCGACGTTCTTTGGAATTAGACATTCCACAAACGTCATTACACCGTATTATAAAGTTCAGTTAACACAAGAACTCAAGCCGGCCGATCATCAACAACGTCGTGTCTTTGCTGATTGGGTCCTTGAAATGCATGAAAATGATCCGGAGTTCCATCGAAAAATCATCTTAAGTGATGAGGCTCATTTCCACCTCGGTGGCTTCGTCAACAAGCAAAATTGTCGCATCTGGGACTCGGAAAACCCAAGAGTTATTGTTGAAAAGCCTCTCTATCCTCAACGTGTGATTGTTTGGTGCGGTTTATGGTGCGGCGGGGTCATTGGACCTTACTTTTTCGGAAATGAAGCCGTAGCAACAGTTACGGTGAATGGATTGCGCTATCAAGAGATGATTAATGTTTTTTTATGGCCGGAATTGGATGGTATTGATCTGGACAACGTTTACTTTTAACAAGACTGCGCTACGTGCCACACAAGCTTCGAAACCATTGATCTTTTACGGGAAGAGTTTCCGGACCGTGTTATCTCTCGGAGAGGTGATCACAATTGGCCACCGAGATCTTGTGATTTAACACCTTGCGACTTCTTCCTTTGGGGCCACGTGAAAGAGAAGGTCTACGGCAACAGCCCAGCGTCGATTCAAGACCTCAAAGAAGGAATTCGTGAGGCTATCGAGGACATAGGGCAGCTACTTTGCGATTTGGTTATGGAAAATTTCATGAAAAAGATATGGTCCTGTAGGCGTGCTCGTGGTTGTCATTTGGCTGATGTTATTTTTCATTATTAACGGCATACCTTCCTCTTCATAATCTAATAAATATCCGATCATTTATCTTAAAAAATGGCATTTTTCTTTGAATATTAAAATAACACCTCTTATTGGAAAACCCTTTATTAAGTTAGGTAATATGTACAAGGGTATAAAAATACTTTATGGATAATTACTCACCCATTTTATCAAGTAATTTAAAATGAAAAGGTTGGTATTATATTTAGTCATTATATATATATATATATATATATATATATAATTTATATATATATATATATATATATATATATATATATATATATATATATATATATATATATATATATATATATATATATATATATATATATATAATATATGTATATATATATATATATATATATATATATATATATATATATATATATATATATATATATATATATATACATTAATACATATACATATATATTAACTTGTACAAGGAAAAAGTCAATCAAAAGGTAACTTTAGCTCCATTTTTAAACAGCAATATTTTGATATATTAGTTTTTCACTTATTTGTTACACTATAATAAAACACATAGGGTCTGAAAAAATTAATTTTTCACCCACATTTTTTTATAGAAACAACTAACCAAAACTAACAAACAACAACTTGCAAACTATTACCTAGTTCTGGTTAGTTGTCGTTAAGTTTTCCTCGTTAAATTGTAAATTTTCTTTATCATATATGCGCCGTCGAACAAAATGAAAAAAAAGTCTGATATCTTAATTTTTTATACGCAAAAATAGAGTGGTCTTGCAGATATTTACCTTATTTAAAAAATTATTTTTTTTGTAATTTGTGTATTTTTATTTAATCCCTAATGCTTTAAAGCTAAATTTAAATCCTTTTTTTCTGATCCGACAACGTCGCAAATTCTGGCCTTTTACTTAACCTAAGAACATAGTGTTTTTTCAAATTTTAATTTTATTTTTCTCTGCAAAAATGCATCATTTTTTCGGATTTTTTCTTACTGAAATCTACTAATCAAATTGTGTTCTTCTTATCTGTAATATTTTTTTTTAAATCGAATAAAGCTAAATGACACCGGACCCCTGATTTTTATATATTTTTTTAAATTAAGTACTACCTCCACTGCTCATGTGAAACTCATATGGTAAAAACAACCATCAAAACAAACAATATAATGTAGGATTTTCTTTGTCTGCCCCCCTCCCCCTTATATACAATCCTGTTACGACCTTGGCTGCAATCATGCTGAGTGCAACAAAGTTGCTTTTTGCACATGTTGCACACAACATTTTTTCTACGATTGAGTTTTTTTTTTATTTTAAATTTTATTAAAGATTATTCACAGATTATTTTACAATAGAAAACCAAATTATCTGCTAAAGAACGATAACCAGAAAAACTAAAACTAACGTTATTTTGGCAAAACTAGTTATTCACTTTTTATATTGGTATTGGGTTTTAAGATTTACCAACCAACAGCTTGAAATGAAAATTTTTCGTTATAATATTGTAACAGTGCAAGTAGCATTTAGGTTAAACAGTTGTTTTTTGGGGATATATCTCAATTACTAAAGGAATATTAATTTTAGCGATTCGCCATATTTTGTTAATTTACCCCGGGCCGCTCGGAATTAAAGCTGAAACTTAAGTTTGCGGTCGCGGCAGCCTGAAAAGCATTTATGGGAAAATTTTGAGATACAATACCAGAGGCTCTTGTGCCATTGTTTGTTAGTGTAAACTTTATGGTTGTTATTTTTTTTTGGGTAATTTCCGGTTGCAAATCATTGGCCATTGAGTTTGATGAAAGCAGGGTATTTCAGTAACTTTTAAATCCTTGGTTTGTAAGCGGTCCGATTTCTGGAAGACTGCAGATCGACATTGTGAAACCCTCTGTAGTAGACAAATGTCACTTTTCGTTTGACATCGAGAGATTGACCTTTTCAAAATCACTTCGTCAACCGGTCCAGCTGTCGAAAGGCAATTTTTTTTTTGAAAAACTCCTAGGATATCTTTGTGAAAACCATTAATTTTCTTCCATTTGAGCCTATAAAGATAAGGCCGGTTCATTTTCATTTCCTTGACGTATCCCGTTTCATTTTCACTTTACGTTCTTTCTTTCTTTACCCAGTTTGGAGGAAAGATTTCTTGAGGCTCCCGTGACGAACACGTGAGCCCCTTTTGAGCCTGTTGCAAGACAACCAGAGTACTCCTTTGATTGAGTCGGATTGTAAGCTCCTTTAGCTGCTAACGACCAGTCCGTAGCTGCACAAGAAGTCTAACATCAGACAGTGTGTTTAGAAGTTAATATTTGAGACCTGACTCCAGTTCACAGAGGAGCACGCAGATAAGTTGCACACCTTATTTTTTTTAAAAGCGTTTTTATTAAGCAGTACCCTTTTTTAAAAATCTAGGATTAAGTAACATATAATTTTAAATTTCTTGTAACTATTTCCACCTATGCTCAATTACCTTTTTGTTTTAATATTTTAACCCTTAATTATATAGCTTGATTGTAAGAAGCGGTTGTAAAGGTTTGCAAACTTGCTTAAGATCTTTGTTAACTTTTGTAAGTGAGCCTTATTAACTTTCATTTTAAGCTATTTTTTTCTCTATTAAAGAATACCGTAGATTTTTAAATAGTGTGTTTTTATTTTATGTTGGGCACGGGTTTTTTCATTTCGGCCTGTCTATAGGGGTCACCTTCTGGTAATTTGTCATTACTGTTTTTTATAACTGTAGATGGCGCCCAAATTTCAATTTCTTAATTTGTGACAAATTACCAGAGAAGGATTTTCAAATTAACAACTTAGTATTTGTTCTGCACTGATACGGGAGTAGTAAGGAATATTTAATAACAAACCCACGACCTATTGCCACGACTAACAGAGAGCTAGACCGTAAGGCATTTTGTCCAAATCCATGGCTAGTATAACATCATTTAATTTGGACAATCTCATTATAACTATTAGCCAAAGGTAGGTTATAATATCTTATAAAAATTCTATTGTGACTGGTAGACTGAGGACGAAGGAACGCATATTTGCAATACATTTGAACAAAATTAAAACTTCTAAATTTTCCTGCTATAACAAATGATAGAGGTTTGTTTTTCTTGCTATCGGATAATTTTATGGTTATGATAGAATCCATGTCATTAATACCATCTAATGTTAGTTTCGGTAACTCGTCTCTGCGGCACGCTTTTGCAATTCCTGCAACTTTCTATAACAAAACACACGTAGGTACACAGCTAGGAATTAATATTAAAAAATTTGCATGTTACCTTCACCATCGGTAAAATTTTTGATTTCCTGGGACAGAGTTCAACAGACTTTTTCTTCAAGAATAAAATTAACTTTGTAAAATGTCAAATAACCACGTTCTTATTGATTAAAAGTGTAGCCTCTGACATTGAAAAATTCCGACCACGTCAATGGCTGTAGTATCTCTGATTTTTCTTGTAAATATGCTAGGAGGACGTTTTTAGTAATTTTCCTAATAAACTTTGTTTCACAATGTTTTTTTACCTTAAAAACATTGTAAAAAATCGTTTTTTTTTTAATATAACTCGAAAACTACTGACTTTAGGAAAAATGATATATAGTTAAAATTAATGGTTAAATAACACTACGTCAGTTTTTTCTTTATTTTTTTGTAGACTTTTTAGTTTTTGAGATATTAATGATTTATATTTAAAATAAAAACTAAAATATCTTAAAAACTAAAAGAGTAACAAAAAAATGTAATAGGCAAAAAAGATGCTTTTTGGTTAGCGCTTTAAAAATAGTTATATACATAATTTTAATAAAATAGGTAATAAAGGAGATATAAGCAAAAAGTGATTTTGGTCATTAAAAATTTTGCTTATAACAATATTTTATTGGTACAAGTAAGTATACCAGCTCCGATCCATCTAAAAATTAATTCAAAATGTTCTATTTATTAAACGAAACAAACTAATACACATGTGCCTCGAGGCAATGGGGGATAACCTAGTGGCACGGATATTAATTTTTTTTGGTTCAATGACTGTACCCATACCTATCCACTTAAAACTTTTACTAAAATAAAATTTAAATTTTATTTAACTGAAAAATATAATAATAAATGCCTTCTCTATCTGGGTGTTATATACCTGGCAGGAAGCTTAACATTTTTCGATTTTCTATGCTTCTATGTGTATATAGCTTATCGTTTAAATATTTTTATAATCGATTTAAATAATAATATTATTAATTAATTAAGACAGTTACCTGTCCAGAATGATCTTAATAAAAATTTAATGATATTTTAAACTTAAAAACAAATATAGTTTTTTTTTCAGTTGAATTAATGTTTCAACTTTAATTTAATCATATCTTAAAGTAGTAAATAAATGGGTAAATACCATAATTTCAATAAGAATTGCTTTAAGCCTAAAAGAAGTAGATATCTTAATAGGAGAAATGTTTTAAAAGTTTAATACTAAATAAACTATATAAAAAAATATGAAAAAATTATGATTAAATTTTTTTAAAGATCATTCTAAACGAGTAACTGTTTTTTAAAAAAAGTTTATATTAATATTTAAATTGATAATACAAATATTTAAACGATGAGCTATACACATAGCAGCATAGGAGATCGAGAAATGTTAAGCATCCTGTCAGGTATACAGACAGGGGCACCCTACTAGGTATATAGCAATGGACCGGACGAATTTGCAATCGTCCGCTATTTGTGTATGCATTCTTTTTTGTTCAGTAAAAAACAACAAAGTAACACAATTTTCTGTTTGTTGGGAATTAAAAATGTATAAAAATTATTTAAGGTAAGAACACGTGTGTTTTTAAAAAATCCTTAACATTTAAAACCAAAAATGGATATTTATCAAATTGAGGAAAAGTTTAAATTGTTCAATGATATTATGGAGGTAATTCTTTACAGCGGGTAAAAACATATTTGCTGAGAATTATCCTAATAGGCCACACCCTGCAATTACTACTATTTCAAGAATTATAAATGATTTCCAAAAATACGGGTGCGTTTCTCCCAGAAACCATAAAATACAAAACGTCCAAGAAGTTAATGAGGAACGGGAAGCGAAAGAAATTAAATTGTTGGCATTAATTATTGAAAATCCAACTTTGTCAACACGTGCGCTTGCGGATGAGGTTGATTTAAGTACAAGATAAAGGAGGCATTTTTTAAATTAAATAAAGATTAAATTTTATTTAAGTTAAGATTTAAGTAGATCGAAATGGGTACAGTTATTGGACCAAAAAATAAAATAAAATATCCGTGCCACCAGGTTATCCTCCATTGCCTCGAGGCACATGTGCATTGGTTTGTTTTACTCAATGAATAGAACATTTTGAATTAATTTTTAAATGGATCGGTGCTGGTATACTTACTTGTACCAGAAAAAATATTTTTATAAGCAAAATATTTAATAGCCAAAATTACTTTTTTGTTTATATCACCTTCAAAACTTATTTTATTAAAAATATGTATATAACCTTTTTTATAAAACTTACTAAATGGCATATTTTTTGTTTATTACACTATCAATGTAATTAGACTATCAATTTAATTTTCTTTCCCAAAATCAATAGTTTTTTAATTATATTAAAAAAAAACGATTTTTGACGATTTTTTTAAAGAAAAAAATGCCATTTTGAACCCGCTGAGCTGAGGCAGCAGTGCGGCTTTGAATGAGGAAGTTGCATATTTTTTTTATTGTAAACCTATTTAAAATTCAGTAAATGCCCTTAAAAGTTGATATGTGCTTGTAAAATATTTTAAAACTAAGCGATTATTAAATAATTAATTATTTATATTTTAAATATTACAAGGTCAACGAAAACGCTCTCTGATTGGTCAAGCCACGTGTGACTTCAAGATCTGATAAACAAAGTGTCGGCCCTCGCTTGGCCCAAGCGCTGCCATTTAATCATTGGTTATTCCGTTTGTGTTTACATCGGGTTGTGGCCAATTTAGTGTACCTAAAGACGAGTTTTTTAATTATATATTAATATTAAACCTGATTTAGTGTGTGACGATAGCCGATTTAAAGTTTAAACGAGAGAACATGGATGCAGAGGATTTAAGAGGCCCGGAACATAAATACTATAAATGTTGTGTAGTGCCATTATGTAGTTCCACAAACAAAAAAACCGGCACCAACAAATAATTTTTTAACATTCCAAAAGATTAAAAAATACTAAAAAAATGGTGTATAGGGATAAAGAGGGATTTGAAAAAAATTCCAGTTAGTGTAAAATCTACTTTACATATCTGCGAAGATCATTTTAATGTAAGTACCTAATATTTAACTTGCCTCAAAAACAGACAACATTTCTCAAATATTAAATATCATTTTCTCGGTTTTTATTTAATAATTAGACATAATATTATAATTTATTAACAACATAATTTTCTATTTTAATAAGATCCCTTCGGTAAGACAGATAAGGTATTATTTTACAAAATCAATTATTTAGGTTTTAAGGTTATCTTTTTACCAAAGTTTTTACTTTTACTTTATAAAACAGCACTGCACTACGTATAGTATTATTACTTTAAAATAATGTTTAATTTTGAATACATACCTTGTAGCTTTTACTCCTTTTAACTCAGCTACCATGAAATTTGGGTTTTTCCCAAAAATGTAAACATTGATAATGCATCAATTTTTGGCAAGTTATCAGATTGCCCTTGGACAAATCCAGCTTCAGTAAAAGTCATAATAAATGAAGTCTCGTTTTTAAAACAATTATAACAGAACAATATTTTGTTAGCACAACGAAAGCAAATAAAAACGGCACTTAAGAAACACGCCCAACTAACAAAATCATAAAACAAAATCACCTTGATGCCGCTTAAATGACAAGCAAAACAGAGAGTGTGACAGAGAGTCGTTTTGACCGATACCGGATAGTGACGTCACAGCAAGCTATCCTTGTTTGCGAGCTGCGTTTTGGCGCGGATAAAATTATTTTGTATTTCAACCATTTTTTTTATAGAACAATAGTAAGTTGAATATTAGAAAAATATATGGCAATTGATACTTTATAGTTTTAGAAACTTTATAAGTAAAAAATAAAAAAATGTGCAACTTCCTCAAAAAAATGTTTTATGCGGTTTTCTTATAGGCTTGGTTTTTTGCGGTGGCTTCCCAGACTAATAGAATTAATCAACTTACTTTTAGCACTTGTAAAAAAACCTTTTGGCATAGTGTATCGTGCAAAAAAATATTAACTTTTTGCACGATCGTAGAAAACAAAATTTTTTACTGCCATTATCATGTAATACAAAAAAAATCTGGTTGTTTTTATTTTACGTTTAACTGCAAAAACTCCTTTACAAGAAAGACAAGCCCAAGACACAACATTACCTTTATTAATATTTAACAATTTTGCACTATAGCGCATGTTCTAAGAAACTTAATGAAACTGACAATAAAGATAATCTTTAAGCGATTAAGGCCGATTCATTTCCGAGTGCGGGCTTAAAATTGCTTAATTTATAGCATGTCCTGGCTTTGGTTAAGTGATTGCGGAAACAAATAACAAAGCCGTCAGGTTGAAAGCCTTAAACGTTTTGGGAACCTTCAGTAGGAAAAAAGAAACATTTTATGTCTTTGATTGTAAAGGAAGTTACGTTTTTTGTTTGTTTAAACAACGGAAAAGTAGAAAAAAAACTATTTTTTGATGTTTTGCATTTAAATAAAGAAAGTAGCAAATTTGTCTTTGTTTTGGACTTATTTTTACATGTGATGTTATTTTACATGTGTAGAAAAAGTCATCCGTAAGGCGACCCTATCTTTCTGGACATGCCGCATGATCTGTGGTAAATCCTGGGGCATGCAACCAAAACAGATGTACCGGCTATACGTGACAGTCATAAGACCAATGATAAAGTATGGCTCTGTGGCATGGTGGCGCAAGGGACAGCAGCGGCTGACCCAAGCAAAGCTATCTAGCCTACAGAGACAGGCCTTCCTAATGATCACGGGAGCGCTGCGCTCGACACCAACGGCGGCCATGGAAGCCCTCCTAGGACTGCCTCCTCTGCATATCTACTTGGAGAGAGAGGCAAGGTGGGCAACATACAGACTCTATCAAGCGGTCAGTAACAAACCGCAGGCGTGTCATATGGAGAGCACCAGTCTCCTCAGGAACCTCAGGACCTGTGACAGACTGGGAATGCCCTCAGACATAATGCCTACAGCAACCAATTACAACCGGCCCTACAGTGTAGTCTACCCACAAAGGGAGGACTGGAGTCAAAAAACCACCGACCTGCTCCAGGCTGACATCTGTTGGTACACCGATGGCTCCAAAACCAAGGACGGTGTTGGAGCTGGAATATATGGACAGAGGCCGAGGGCAGAGTTTTTCTTTAGCCTGGGCACTCTCGTAACCATATTTCAAGCGGAGGTATTTGCTATTGAGATGTGTGCTAGATCGCTGGTTGATCGGCACTGCACACGTAAGACAATTAAAATATTCTCCGATAGTCAAGCAGCTTTTAAGGCTCTTGAATTCAGCCGGTGCAATTCGAAAACCATCTGGAATTGCAAGGATGCGCTGACCAAACTGGGTCAAAACAATAAGGTTTCACTACTGTGGATACCTGGACACACCGGCCTAGAGGGTAATGAATCCGCATACCTCCTTGCCAAAAGGGGGGCGGAGACAAAATTCACAGGGCCGGAACCGGTCATCGGTATATCTTATGGAATGGCCAAGCAGTTCATATCAGCTTGGACACAAAGAGAAAATCTTCGGTACTGGCATGGACTTCCGGGTCTCAGACACTCGAAGGCCTTCATAAGATCACTGAACCAACAATGTACTGACAAACTACTGGAGCAATCAAGGGTACACCTTAAAACTCTAGTGGGACTGTACACGGGACACTGCAGATTGAAATACCACATGTACAAGATCGGCCTAGCGGACGACGCCGAATGCCGCATGTGCATGGAGGGGGATGAATCGGCAGAACACATACTGTGTTCCTGCCCAGCAATGGCACGACTAAGATTCGCAATCCTCGACAATGACACCTTGTTACCGGGGAGGTGAAAGATCTCTCTTCCAACAGGATCATCAGATTTATTAGGAGTCTGGACCTGGTGGGAGAAATATAAAAAGGTGTGAGCCACAATAGACCGATCGGTCGCGGTGGAAGGGTGTTATACCCACTCACTTTAAACCTACCTAGCTACCTACCTACATGTGATGTAAAGTGTATTCGCTGTAACTAGTAAAACTGTTAGAACATTTAAATTTCAATGTATTATGAAATAATTGGCGTGTATCTATTATGGTAGATACTCCTCAAATTAATGCTGGAGTACCTTAAGGGTATGTACTACCTCTAACTCTCTTTCTTGATCACATAAACTATTTTTATTATTTCACGTTTAGCCCCTTTTATAAAGTACATGAAAATTAAACAGTAACTACCCCAATTAGAGAAACCCCAACTACGGTCGAAGGGGTATATATTAAAAACGAGTTGGAAAAAACGTTGCATTAGGTGAAATTTACTTGTTATCTTACAGCAGATAACTTTTTAGGTTAAAAATATCGTTTTAGGTACAATTGAATTTTTCCGTGTGCCAACATATTACCCCTAATTTGAAATGCTCTTTGTTGTCTATATCTGAAGTGGCAAATACATGCAAATTGTGTAAAAACTATTGAAACGATTTCAAGAAGGCATAATGTTTTATCATAGAAAATGTTTCTGATGGCCGTATATGAAAGTCCTTAGGAAAATCTAAAGGCGCCTAAAATCATACAAAAACAACGTTTGTTTGTCTTTTTTAGTTTATTGCTATTTTGCAACAAGCGTAATCCATTTTGCGATTTCTAGCCAATCCTATCTTGTAGAAAGTTTATTTGCGATTTAAAAAAAAATCTTAAAAACCAATACAGTTATAAGCGATAAAAATTTTAAAAATATATTATGTATTTTTTTTTTCGATTTTATTTACATGTTGTTTACTTAGCAAACATTCTTGACCTTTCTCAGCATGTATAGAAATTATTAAATATTGATAAAAAAAATTGTATTTTAGGACATTATATTAATTTGAGCCTAAATAAAAGTTTCGGGTTATTTATTGGGGTTGAAACAACCCGCAATCATCCCTAAAATATCATACAATTTAAGAAAAATGCAAACAATTAGTTTTTTGATTTTTTTCCTAAATTTATTATAAATTATTAAAATTTAAATAATGATGGACAAGCAAAACCACTTTCTTGATAATATTTGTAATTGTGTTTTAAGTAATGTTTATTAATTTTAAATGGCTTTTTATTCAAAAAATAAAGCAAAAAGTAAAAAAATGTAAAAGTAATTATTGTTAACTAATTGTTTTTATTTTACATTAAATTAGATATTTTTTTAATTCACAAGAGAGATTTACGGATTCTTTTAAGTTGTTAATGGGATGATTTTTTTTAATTAAAAAATGGTTTCTGTTCAAAATGTAACGCAAAAATGTAAAAATATTTTTTTTGCGCATTTTTTATTGTATTATGTTTTGGGGGTGGTTTTTCTCGTCAGAAGGGTGAAAACATCTGGTATAACTTTTGTAAGCAAATTTTTTGGCATATTAAAAAAAATACAAGATATATTTAAACCTATTGTTTTACTTTTAATTCAAATTGGATATATTCTAAGCCCAAAAGGGGGGGGCGAGGGGTCGTGAAATGGCTATTTATTCAACATTTTTTTTGTTTGCATTTTTTTTAATTGTACAATATTGTGGGGATGATTGAGGGTTGTTTCATCCCAATGAATTAACCTAAAATTTAATTTAGTCTCAAATTAATATAATGCAATTAAGAAATTTTTATTAATGTTAAATTATTTTTATAAATTTTTCATAGGATTATTCTTCCTGGGATTCTGTAGGTGCCTAAAGAGCATTTTTATAAGTTTTTTTATAAGATTTTCGTTAAAAACTCTGGAAAAGGGTATTTTCTTGCATTTTGGGGGGTTATTCGAAATAAGCGACCCAAAATACGCACCCTGAAGGTAGTCCCCGCTTGCAGCAAAATTGGGCACCCAGTACCCGCGTTAGAAATGGACTATCTTTTAACAGGTAAGGTTTGGTCTATACCTTTACAATCTAAAATTTCTAATGGTAAAAAACGGCATTTAAAATCAGCAATATAACGATGGCTTAGTGTAAAAACGTCGTATTTCCATTTTTTTCAAAAATTTTATATTTGGGTGGTTTTAGATAGAGAATTGCGTATTTTATATATAACAGCTGCTCTCTACAGACAATAACAGGAACCACGTATATCAGCTGCTCCGAAGATTTAGTGGATTTAGTGTAAAGAAAGTGTTCACAGTGTGTTTTCTCACTCCAAAACATTTCGTGGGTGTTAGTTTAAATCCAAAACATGTAAAAAAATTAAAATATTTTAAGGAAAAATAGTGCAGCAAATCAGTTTTTTGTCTCTCCTCTAAAATTTATATTTTATGCCATACAAGGTTTTCTACTAAGCCATCGATAAGGTAAAAATTATAAGCTAAAGAAATATCGCTTTTTTGCATTATTTTTTTCAGTTTTATGTCTGATAATTATACAGGGCGACTTTTAAGTTCTTTTCATATTTTATTTAAGAAAAACGCTCGTACCCGTATACCTTTTTCTCGAGGGGAAACTTTTTAGTCATATACAGCAACCCCTATTCTAAGATCAGGGCGAATTCCACCCCTGAAATCTCAAGTTGTACTTTGTTTAAAAGCTTCTTTCGGTTCTCTTTATATAGTTACGTTTAAGTGGCGTCGAAATACAGAGTGTCCAAAGAAAAGCAAAATATCCAATTTGTTGATGCTTAAAAAAATTCTAAATAACAACGATCGGACTTGTGTACTTTTATTTTAAAACAAAAAACATTTTTACGTTAAGGCATGATTCCTAACTGCAACGTCTTGACAAAGGTGCTTTCAACACCTAAAATTTAAGAAGGAAAGAACAGTCAAGTAGCACCCCGTTTTAAAGGTCTATTTTTCTTTTGGTGAACATACCTACATTAGCTCATTTGGTGCAGTTGTTTTGAAATAAAGGGTGCCTATGCAAAAATAAATATGAAATTCTTGTTTTTTTTTTTTCATTTGTTAAATTGTCTTTAACAAAAGGGCTTTAATAAACTTGTCCTAAACAGGATAAATTATTTTTTATTAATTATTTACTAGAGGTTAAATTATGGATAGCTAATTTTTAAACCAAATCTTTTATAATTGAGAAAAAAGGTATCGCCTCCTCCATCGCCAGATCTTTCACCACTGGATTTTTTTGTGGGGTCACATAAAAAGAAAGTTTATATCACTTAACCAGAGTATTTAAAAGAGTTCAAAATTCAAATAAAATCTTTATTACTGCATGGAATAGCCATTTTCAACCTATCTTAAATTGATGTGACCTCTAAAACGAGGTACTAGTTCGCCCTTTTTCTCTTCTTATAGGGGTGAAACGTAACCTTGTCAAGGCATTGTAGTGATAGATCACGACTTTAGCAGCACCAAAAAAGTTGTTTTATATATATATATATATATATATATATATATATATATATATATATATATATATATATATATATATATATATATATATATATATATATATATATATATATATATATATATATATGCATATTTTAAAAACTTTTGAATCAAAACGGCTTATGTGTAGAACCTAAACTGTATAAACACAAAATATGCTTCACATTTATATCCTACCGCAATATTTTTTTTATTTAAGAGATTAATTTGTGAACTAAAAAAAATAAAAGAGAAAAACACAAAAGGTTTTCCTAAATACGTTTATACTTATATTACAAACAACTCATTTTAGTCATATTAATTTTTTTTAATTACCTGTAAACAAAAAAAATAACAATGGTGTATTTAATATTCTTGTGGCTAGAGGTGCCAAAAATGTTAGAAATAATTTAGAATATATTTTTTAATATTTTGAATTTTTAAAGTTTTTACAACAAATAGAAACTGTATTTTCTTTTAATGATATTTACGGTGGATTGGCTTTACATAAGCACTTCGTAATAAATTAAGAGGCTTTGGTAAGTGCTTGGGGCGTTAATTACGTCTACTTGGATGCCTTGATTGTTTTAGATTTAAAACCAAGTCAAAATAATTGTTAAACTTGTTAAACAGTAACGAAAAAAAGGAATATTTTGTCAATTCACTTAAGTACGTTTTAGAGGAAAATGTATTTAAAACTTGTAAAATTTTCATAAAAGAGCTTTTATAATAAGCCTCTTTTCTAAAATTTTAGCAAATATTTTTGATATGAAAAGGTATAATCAACGTTGTTTCATTTCTTATTTGTTTTCTTTAATCTATACTAATATTAAATTTATGGCCCCAAAGATAAAAAATCGCATATTTTAATTTTAAAAAATATAATTGAACTGCTGCCACCTTTATTTAATTTAATACAATATACCCAAT
>JAHBCN010017263.1:0-18707 GCA_019359885.1 Listronotus oregonensis | reverse complement strand
TTGATAGGCAAATTTGTACGAAAAAAAAAATAAACAAGTCTGCCATTACTTTCTTTAATTTTTGGAATTAACTCAAATAAGAACGTATATCAAAAGTTTTTAAATTTGGAGCTTAAAAACTTTCAGAACATCTTTGCTCTTGAAGCTGTGTTTTAACTACTGTAAAGCTGTATTAAATTTTTAATAATTAAAACGTATTAACAACCATTGAATGGAACGTATTTGATGGGCCCCATCTAGCAGCAAAAGACAAGCGATGAATAAAATAGCCGCAAAGTTCGAACCTAAATAGTTTTAACCTTTATTTAAAATATTTTTTTTTTGTTTAACCAATTTTAAAACTATTTTACCTTACAAAATATTTTTGCACAAAAAAGCGCTAAGTCCCCCCCCGGCACGTGTAATCATGAATGAAATTTATGAATGACATCGCCCTCTGGCGAGAAGGCTTGAACCTAAGGGCGGAATTTCAATTAACTGGAATTAGTTGTCAACCGCGGAATACTGCGTGCATATGCTTCTTTACAAGATAAGCAAAAGAGGGGGATATACTTGGGGTGTGATCGGTGACGAGCGGGGGGAAATTTGACATAAGCACAAAATGTTGATTTTTCGTGTTTTCGATACTTTAGGTACCAAAAATTTAAAAAAACAAAAGTTTGGTGGACTTTTTGGAAAAATCACATCTAAAGAGGTTAAATTTCTTGCTACTGGAATTTTTATTTTGTGCGCCAGTCGTAAGAATCGGTTTTTTTTATTGACTATTGAATTGTAAAAAATCGGTTTTTAGAATTATAAAAACCAACTATTTATGAATGAAACGGACGGATGCCCGTACTTGGTCGTTTTCTTCCTTAATTCCTTGCAAATCTCGGGTAAGTCCTCTTTTTTTTTTTTAAGGTTTGGTACCTAACTGAGAGCTTGTTTTCATGTGTAAAATGTTATGTTTTTCAATATGGCCGCCAGTGGGAATGGAGCCTTGTCTTTACAAGATGGATTTTATAGGGGGGGGAATTTAGGTTTTAAAATTCTTCGTCTCGTCGGCATATGCCAGAAACTGTAGGTAATTGCCTGGTACTTAACGTAGGATGGATATTGAGGCCCAAAACAGCAATTTGCATTGCTTCGTTTCCCACTATTCGATTAGGAGCAATTCGTTTTCGATTTGCCACAGATCCTTTCTGCCTAAACTTGGCTACTAGTTCAATAACGTATTTCCGGTTGACATGCTTATCTGGATTTAGTTCATTAAATAACTGTGCTGTACTATTAGCGCACCTACCATTTTCATAATAAAGTGTAATTTTCGATACTCTCTCCGCCGTTGAGTAAACCATGTAGAGCAAGAAAAAAAAATTATAAGCCGAAATAATCACAGGCAAAATCCTATGAGATATTTAATTTACATAAATTGAATGTATATATGTTCCAAAGAAAAATAAAAAACTAACTGCATTATTTATAATGTTTAACACAAGCCTCGAATTTCATAGCAGAAATAACTGCTAACCTTGGGCTGATAATATTCTAAACAAGACACTAACAATACTTTTATAATTTTAAAGCATAAATAAAAAGTATCCGCATTTTATTAAGTGATAAAAGGTGACATTTAATGCTTCCTTATTTTTAAGTTAGATAGGACAGCAGTTGAAAACAAAAATACTAAATAAAAAATAGTACTAAAAGTGACAAAGCATTAATTGCGATTATAGGCCAATTATGTTTATAAAATGTATTTTTTTAAAAACTACTGCATCAAATTAAAAAAAAACTAGGAAGCGTTGAATGAAGTGATGATCTTTAAAATGAGGTATCAGTCGACCCCTTTCCATTTAAGAATTTAGAAATAAAGCATACCCCTCCTAAACGGTTGAAGTGACAGGGTTAAAAATAATCACAAAATGTGTCCCCATCGAAATATAAATCGACGGCCTTGTTTCGTTTTGATTGGTCCACCCTGCATTTATATAATTTTCTGTATAAACAAAAATTTTTGCAGGTTTAGATTTTTAAAAGCGCAAGCCTATTAAATATATATACTTATTGTCTACTTTCTTTTAATTTTATACATTTTTATAATACTTATTGTTAAAAAAAATTACATACTATAATTGTTGTAATATAGCTGTTTATGTAATACGTTAAAATCATAATATTTTACAATTTGTACCAACAGTAATTAATTTAAAACCTTATTAGCCATGATTGTAGGTTTTACCGTCAGATTTTCGGAAGGGATAAAGGTGACTTATTGCTCATTATTAAATTCCTATGCCTAAAGAGGATTTTATTATTATTATTATTATTATTATTATTATTTTTAATATAGATGTTGAAATATTGACAAGAAAGCGGCTTTAAATTAGTAATAATTAACGTTATTAGGAAACTCTAATGTCAATAAATTGTTTTTCATAGCCACCTACCATTTTTATTTAATGATATTACTATTGAAATAGATGCCAAAATGAGTTTTCAACGAATAACTTTTCGTATGTTAGGAATTTCAATAGGGTTATATTTAAAAATGTTTGTTTTTTACTTCTGCACCTAACAAACTAAAAATATACAGGGGCTCATATTTAAAATAAGAAAAATAAAGTGCTTTAAAATTTGAAGAATTTGACACTAAATTTTGGACACCCTGTACAGTTCGAATTAACCAAACATGACCTGAGCGACTGATATTACGTTACTTAATAAGTTCCATGTTTATTTCCATTAATCAAGCAATATTGGTATTTTATTAATTTTTTAAATTCAGTCGTGCAAAACAGTTCTTTTTTATTTCATTTTTTCCTTCGAAATCACTAAACCAATGTTGACAAATTTTAGAGAAAGGTAGATGACCACAAGAGGTACCTAAATATACAAAAAAATACAGAGCATTCAATCTAAATTATGCACCATCGTGACGTCATACTTTTTTGTGTCACCCTTTATAACAAAAATTATTTTTCTGAAATGCACCGTAGGTTAAAGGTAACGTCTGCAAAATATGAAAATTTTACATTGATTAATTAATGAGCTACATAACACGGGAGGTAAGCTGCAGGACCCTGTACACCTGCAAGAGCCTGGGCAGGTATAGGTAGAGGGCTGCCCACTCCCCCTTGTAGGGGTGGGCCTTATTACTCATTTATATGTAGATGTTAAATTAATATCTATTTTAAGGGTAAACTAACTTTAAGCACATACCTAGTGAAGGAAGGCTTGGCGTGATAAGTCTACAACCTTTCTCTCATTGTGCGTGCAATCGCGCCAGGGCTGCCTTTAGTAGTTATATGCTTTAAGAACTAACTTAGTATCTTACGGTCTGTTGCAGTGTTCTGCATTTTTTGTCAGGCCATATTTCATTTTATACTCATCGTACAAAAATAAAAAGAAATCGTTTTATTTGTCAACTTAAATACTACATATTAGTAATACATAATTTTTTTCGTAATACCACCACATTTTAGTCCAGTAACTAAAAACCTGAAAGTACCCAAAGCTGTAAATAAATCTGTACAGTTTTTATTTGTGGCGCAATTCTTGGGTTATTGCAGATATTTTCGAGCGAGAAAAAGTTTATCACAATGTCGACGTGGGAACCCGCTGAAAATGGCCCCCAAAGTCCAAAAATGAGTTTTCCGCGAATATCTGCCAAAATATGCGAATTAGAAAATTTTTATTTAGACAACAAAATTAAGATCACCTCGAAATCTACAAAAATGGCCCTACCATTTTTTTGCAACACAAATCTTTTTCGCAAAAACGGCCGACAAAAAATCGATAACATTCCACACTGGATACAGATTTTCCAGAACTAGAAACGGCTAAAAAATGCAGATGGGTAAAACAATTTTTTTTATCAAAACGTAAGAAAGATGGTAAAGGGAATTTTCTAGGATCATTAAACACTTGCTCTCATTATAAAAAAGAAATGTTAATAACAAACCATTTTTTTTAAATATCAATAAATTAATAAGATCCTCTCAAAATATTGGGAAAAAAAACTTTTAGCGCTTGTTTTTGATATTCTCGAAAAATCTGAATTGACACAAACTTATATGCAAAAATGGTTACGGATCCCATTTCAACGAACTTTAAATAATTCAAAAATGTACATTATTGCCCGAGTAATAGAACAATTCGTCCACCCGCTTATAAGTGAATCCATGAAGATAGCGGCATTCTAGCGGTAGAGCGGCACCTGAAATGAGGGAACTTCTGGGTCCCGTTATCTCGAAAACTAGTGATTTTCCAAATAAATTATAAAAACCATTTTTGTAGATTACAAGGCGATCTTCATTTTGTTCCCCAAACAAAAATTTTCTAATTCGCATATTTTGGCAGATATTAGCGTGAAACACATTTTTCGAGCCTCGAGGGGCCATTTTCAGCCCTTTCCCACCTGTTAATGTTGATTTTTTTTTACTCGAAAGCATCTCCGAAGACCTGAGAATTGCGCCAGAAGCGAAAACTGTACAGATTTATTTACAGCTTTGTTCCTTTATTTACTGGACTAATTTTCAATTTTCCTTGCGCTATTACTTGAAAGGGATATATTTTTATGAAAGTTGTATTTCATATTTTTATGATAAAAAACGATAATTTATTGATTGGGTAAGTAATTTCTTCCCCCATTAAAAGATCCCTCCCCCCGCCAACCCTTTTTTAATTCAATACTGGGCACCTGTTTTAGCATAATACAAGTTACTTCAAGTACCTGCTTCTCGCCCGAAATTTGCGTTTCGTGATTGTACCTTCTTTACTGTATTAAATTGTTTTTAATAAATATATACATATGTAAATAAAATATTTATATTACTTTAATTGTTAAAAGTAAGTAATCATATTATTTTTTTAAGAAGAACTACAACCTCAAATTTAAAAGAAAAACATACACTTGTTTAAATAAACTTAAAACTGTTTATAAATAACTGCTATATAAAGACATTTTAGGAAAAGTATTACACGTACAATGAATATATCCTCAATAATCCATATCATAATATTTTAGAATTATTCGGATATATCTTAGTATTTACGATATATCCGGGAAAAACTTTTAAATATTTTTTATTGTCGCAAAAAATCTTTCCCCTGGTAGTTTGCTTTGTCCTTTAGCCTCAATATACAATTTCTGTGCAATAGTTAGGATTGGGGAAACTATTAGAAAGAAAGTCAAAAGAGAAAAGGATAATAGCAGCCACCATTTGCACAACTAATGACAGTAAAATACCTTAATATAGTCGTCCCCACAAATCCGGTTAAACACGAGGACGTAAGATCAGTAAGAAATACAGATTTTTGACAGTTTTATTTATTTTGCTGGTAACCGATACATGTTGCGGAAAAAGAACAATTTCTTTTAAGTAAATTATGAAGAAATCTATTCTTATGCTTGTATTTTAGTATTAAACTAATATTTGCTGCACAAATTGTTAATATTTAATTTAATTCATAAATAATTGATAAAGTATTACTATTTTTTGTTAAGCGACGGTATCTGATATTTTCTGAATTATAGGTATGTTCTGTATTGTTCTGGTAGGTTTATTTATAATAATGTCCTTATTGGATACACGGCCGGTACCCGAAGTCTTTTTAACGTCATAATTCCCTTAAGTATAATTATACACAAGAACCTTAATACACAAACATTAACTTTATTGCTAGAAAAATCGTTTAACTAACACAATAAAAAAAGCGTTTATAAAATAAAAATAATTTACCTTTGGTTTTTTTGGGACATCGCTAAAAGTATTTATAAGCAAAATTTTAAGAATATTTATGGTTGTATTTTTTTATGAAAACTGGGTTAGGAAAAATTTGTACCTAAAATTTAAAGTTGGTTATGTTTATTAATATGTTCGTAAAATATAGTATTAACAATGTTATAAGACAATTATTGTTTTACTCTTGACCTTTGTGATGGAGCTTAAATATTAATTTAACCAACTATTAAAAAAAGTTTTCAACATGTTTTCGCTATATATATTTTTATTCTTTTACTTATTTAATGTTTTTAAAACTCAAACAGTCTAAAGTGCTTTGTAGATATCAATTAACGGCATCCATTAAAATTTTTGGAATTTGTTATTAAAACTATGCGTCTTTCTGTTACTAACATGTAGCAGACTAGGACATAAATGTTCTTTTTATTAATTAAAAAAGGTATCTTCTTAATGTTTGTTGTTGTTGTTGGTTTACTTAGTCAAGAATTTGACAATGTCTGGATACTTTAAATTTTAAGTATAATTTTAGATTGAAAAGGTTATTTTTAGTTAATGTATTTTATAAGTTCGATTACTGGCGTAACCAGAATTTATTATTGGAGGGGGCAGCCCATATAAAACAATATTATTTTAAAAAACTTTATTTTAATATTTTTACAGACAGATCTATAAACCTAAGAGTAACGGCTACGATACATAAGCTTCAGCACTAAAAGATAACAAAAATAAGCACCTATTAAAAAAAAATAATACATATTTAATTAAAAAAATATGTCGCGTTCTCCCCCCTGCATTTAGTTTGATTTTTTTGCCTTCTTCTGTTTCCCTAGGTAGGTAGGTAGGTAGGTTTAAAGTGAGTGGACTTTTTACGCCCTTCACTGCGACCACTCGGTCTATTGTGGCTCACACCTTTTTATATTTCTTCCAATAGGATCGGACTTCTAATAAATCCGATACCAGATTGGTAGAGAGTTCTTATATCTCTTCTTACTCTTGTCGCTACCGGACACGAGCCATATGTTTTCTGATGTGTTCTGGTGTCCCTGTCTCCTGGAGAGTATGACGAGCAGACGATTTGATCCATCATGCCCTCCTCTTCCGGTCTAGTAATGTGGGTAGCTACCAGGTCCTTGTTACAGGAACCAGATTTTCTTTCTGAGGCTGTATCTCCGGCCTTACCCTGAAAAACGGTCCCTTTCTGTTTAAAGCCGGGAAAACCCCCTTTTTCCTATAAAGACGGTTTTTCCGCCTTCTATTTGGATTCAGGAACCCTTCCAAACACCTGTTTTTCGGATGGATAGCCTTCCCCGTGAAACGGGCCGGTAACTTAAGGGCACCTTACGAAACGGATTTACCCGTTTCGGTGGGCGCCCTTTGTCTCTTTTGACCTTGAGTGGCCCTCTCGAAACGGATTTATCCGTTTCGGTCCACCTTTGTCACTTTTTTCCTATGTCCGCTTTCTGTTTGGACTAGGAAATAATAGTCCACCCGGAGAGCCCGCATTACCGCACAAGGCTAGAAAATCTGGGGTCCTTTATCTCACATTGGGAACACCTGTTTAACCAGTATGTCATTCACGATCAGCACTTGCTAACACCTTGAGTTAAGCCTTGTTTAGATGAACACGTTCATCTTAGTTTCCCGATCCGTTCCATTCTGCCAAAAGGTTGCCGATAACCCCTCCCGCTTTCAAAAAAATCCTCTGGGACCAACCACAACGACGATGTTGAACGCAGCGGGGTTTTTCCCCTTGGCTTTTTGTCCCCTAATCTCCCATTATCTTTTATACCATTACTCCCATTAGTCTTGTTCCTTCTACAAGTCGGTATTACCCCAAGACTGGTGGGTTAATATATACCTGTGGGCTTATTTTCGGTTACCCAAATAATGCTTTTTTGGGAATTAATGCTTCATATTGGCATAGGATAAAGTAGGCTGTTTCTTCCCCATCGTCGCACATTCTGCAACTTGGGTCCCCATTGTATCTTGTGTACTCGTAGGCGTCCTCTTAGTTTAGCATGCCCTGTTAGCAGCCCTACTGTTATGCGAAGTATTTTCCTACTTTGTCTAAGTAGTTCTTTCTTCGTTCTTTTGGATGGGCCCCTTATAAAGCCCTCTCCGTGTCCTATTCTACTAAGGCTGCCCCAGTACCTCGTGTTTGTTTCGGATCCATTTCCTGATTTGCCCTTGTGCTGTGGTTTGGTTACTCCAAGGGCAAGTTCGTCCAGAGTACGGTGTGGATGATTTCTTTTTTTTGCCTACCTGTAATCTAAATTAATTAAAAGTAAAATTAAAAGTTTTCTTATAGAATACAAATGAACTATTTGCTTTAAAAATAAATACCTTTAATTTTTATCCTTATAGAGTAAATTTAAAAACCACCCATTTAATTTATATATTTTTAATTTGCTACCCAATTAAAATCCCATTACCTTAATCCGTTAAAAAAAAAACTATTCCATAAACATTTGACATTACTGCTACTAGTTAATTTAACGGTTTTGGACTATTTAGGAAGTATGCTATCAAAACAAAGGCTATTATGCAGGGAAGAAATGCCGGCTTCTGGTGCTGCAGTATAAGGCTTTCTAGCGATGTCGCGTCGAGCCCAATTTGAAGAACCTGTTTTGCCAATTCAAGCATTAGCGAGCAACAGATATGTGGTATAAATAAATTATTTATTTTGTTTTTATATCAAATAGCGCTATTTTTCCAACAACTATACCTACTACATTTATGAACCTTTATCTACTTATGAAGTACCTATTTAATTTGTACAGTTTAAAAGTTTTTTTATTACTAATGAGAGGGTCCTATATAATTTGTTTGTTTTAACTATTATTTTTTAAATATAAGTAAACTATTTAAAATACGTTTTGTACATAATATGTTTACTATTAAAATTATAGCTTAAAAACACTTATTTTTTTATATAAAATTGGCCACTTGCCTAATTAAAGTGCTTGATAAAAAACATTTTTGTTTAACAAACTATGATTTTCTAAACTTCTTTAAAATATTACTTTCTGTTTTTTGGAGTCTAAATATTAAGAGCAATTGTCCCTTTTATTTACTATTTTAAAGTAGTAATGAAGTTAGGATTAACATTTTTTGTTAATTTATTTAATACATGTATTGGTAAACTGGTCCATAGTGGGACGGTTTTTTTCAAAAGTTTATAGCACCTTAATTAAGCGTTTGTAAATTATAATAAGCAACATATATATATATATATATATATATATATATATATATATATATATATATATATATATATATATATATATATATATATATATATTTAAATATAATTTTAAAAAATTAATAAAATTTCTTTTTTTTTTTTTTAAATATATATTATAATAATTTTATTTATATATATAATTTTATCAATAAGCCCAAAACTTATTTTTTTAATAAATTTTAAAAGTCCACTATGAACCACTTATTCATTGGTTTTGGGGGGTATAGTGGTTCATAGGGGATTTTAATAAAAAACACTTTTAGTCTATTTTAAATTGGAAAAAATTCAAGGGAACATAAACTGGCGAGCAGCCCCATTTTACTTCCACTAATGGAGGGAGGGCAGCTTTAGTAAAATATCTTCTCTACTACGGTATCTTCATCGGGTTTGTCGGGGGAAAAATTTTCCCCGGGCCCCAATTTTCTTCATAAAGGAGATATTATATTCATCTCCACTTATCTTAATAACCTGACCAACATAACGTTTAACAGTTTTTTTTGTCATGTATCTTACTATAACATAGTCCTTTTCTTGAATAGAAAAATCTTGATATTCTGATGTGAAGCTTTCTAAATCGCTAGAATCGTTGCAAATCTCTTCACTAACATCACTGTTCGAACTTATTTCGTCATTAAAAACTTGACGTTTTACTTTTTTAGCCTTCTGCTTTTTCTCTTCGGAAAGTGCTTTTTTAGTCAATCTTTCTTTATGCTGTTCCTCTTTGGCATCTTTTATGGGAGTATCTGTTATTATTAAAGACTGTAGCTTCTTTCTGCTTTTCCTAAGGTTTTCCAAAGGACAGCTTTGACATGTGGCCTGATTTGCTGAGGGTTACTATATTGGATGGGCCAGGAATTGGGCTGACATGTCGTGGTTCCTCTACAACCCGATTATTTTCTACATCCTGAACAACTTCTACATCCTGAAGATATTCTATATCCTGAACACCCTCGTTAGCCTTATTTTCATCAGCATTTTTATTTTCATTTTCTACAGGCCTAGCAGTCACATAAGATGACATAAAATCACTCTCTGAAAAAACTTGGGAATTCAGGGGTGCTATGCCTGTTTTTTTTTAAATCCGTTGAGAATGTTGACAGGGGTAAATGTTTAGGGTAGGCAGTACCAACAACACTACAAACATCATAAATGGTCATAGGTACGGCAGGATGATTTAGCATCCAGCGGTTGTAATTTATGGCTGCAGTGGGGCGGCAATGTCAATAAAATAATCCCATTATCTTTACACATATTCAGCACACGAACATCGTAATGGCTTTCATGGTTATCAAGAATTAATAGAACTTGGTATTCTTTACTGCATCGCACGTGTTTGATAAAGTGTTCTATATACGTCACAAAATTGTCTCCTGTCATCCAACCAGAGGGATAAGCTGCACCGCCTGATCCTAAAGGAGCTCCAGTAAGCATGAAAGGCTTAAATATTTTCCTTGGGAATACAAAGAATGGAGGCACAAAAGTCCCATTAGCGCATATTGCGGTGCACATTGTTATTAATGTGCCTCGTTCAGCACTGGTCACTTTTCCAATTTGTTTTGTTTAATGTTGGCAAGTACCTTCCCGGGTTTATGCACATTAGTGACACCAGTCTCTTATCACAATTGTATATTTGGTTCAACTGGATATTATGTTTCGTTATCACATTTCTCAAATTGTTGAAAAATGTATCCACATTATGCTTGTTGAAGCTGGTCGCCCTCCCAAGGCTAGTTGCTTCTGATTTGAAGCGATAACATAGGGTGTCGTTTCCTAAAATTATTCATCCATTCGACTCCAGCTCGTTTCTTCTCTCGTGCCAAGATCAAGGCACCGGTTTATTTAGTAATGGCATACTTGAGCTAATTCACGAGTATTTAATAATGTTAAGCCGTAGCACATTTCAAAGCTTCAATTATATACTCGCTTAATAGCTGCTCCTCTCTACTTGTAAATATTGGTTTGAAACCATGGCTTGACCAAATTCAAAATCATTTGTATTTTCTTCATTAGCTTCATTTAGCTAATTTGTACTTCTCCACTTTCCGCTGTAAAAGCTGACTTGCTTACACCATGCTTTTTCGATGCACTCATCAGTTTAATTTGATTTTCTATAACATCTTTCACTGCAGATTTCATAGACCTTGCATATCTTCATGATCCTCTCTGCTTTTTCAAAAACTGCAGACAGTTGGGATCTTGGATGTCTCGGCATATTCAATTCTGCAAAGAATGAAAATGTTTAGCATTTTAGCATATTTCAGCACGGACCCTATTACCTACGTTATCGTGTCCCAGTATGGACCATGGTGCATCAAAATAAAATGACCAAAATTTTATCAAAGTGGGTAGACTAACTATTAAACAGAATAAGACAATATTGGGGTTATGTATGTTTTAGATATCCATATCAAATTCTTGTTAAAAAAAATACATTTCCGGTGGATTATTCAAAAAAATCTGAACATGGAAATACAAATTTTCGCAGATCGCTTACCTGAATTTCAAAATATCGAAACGCACCGTACCAATTGCAAAACCAACAAGAGATTCAAAGGCGGCACTGTTATGATATCACACACACTAAAGCAGCTCTACCGCAACGATAAAATAGCCAGGAGAGTGAAATTCCCACTATGGACCGCGTCCCACTATGCACCAGTTTACCCTATATTCAACACACTGAGGAACTCCAAGTCATCCCCAACACTCAGTTCGGTTTCCGTTCCAAACACAGTGCTGAACAACAAGTTCTTCGACTTGTTGAGGCTCATCACCGAGGGCCTGAACAAAGAAGCGACGGGCGTTGTGCTATTCGATGTTGAAAAGGCTTTCGACAAGGTTTGGCATAATGGACTGTTATTCAAGCTGTACACCCTTGGCTATCCGACCTATATGATTAAAATTATTCAGTCATATCTTAGAAACAGACAAATTCAAGTCCGAGTCAACTCAACCTCTCCACCCCAGAACACTAGAAGCCGGCGTACCGCAGGGCGCCGTGCTTGCCGCACTTGTTTAGTGTTTATACCCATGACATTCCCTGCCTCGAATCTGACACACGGCATTATATGCCGACGACATACCATCATTGCACGCTCCCAAAACCCTACTTTAGTCACTCCGACTTCAAGAGGCGACAAATAATCTCATGAATTCTGCAATTCTTGGAAGATTAAAATCAACCCTAACAAAACACAAGCGATTCTTATTCATCGCAGACGCATACGCCGGAAGACAACGTCATCCTAAACAACCACGCCATTCCCTGGACCGACACTGTCAATACCTCGGTCATTCTTGATTCTCGTCTCACGTTCAAGCCGCACATCGAAAATGCTTACAGATGGGTCGCATGGCCCATTCCAAGTTCTACCACTCTACACAGGAACAGCCCGCTAACTATCAGAAATAAACTTCTTCTGAAACTCAACCATTCGTCCGGTATCTATGCCTCCGTAGCCTGGGGCTCGCGGCAAATCATACATCTCAAGACTCACCTCTTTTCTAAACCGCATGTACAGAAATGCGGCCAACGTCCCTGGTTTTGTCGCAACAGGGAAATTCAAAAGAAATTTCGAACTCCACCCTTTGATTCTTTTATCGAAAGAGCAAAAAAACTCTACCTCTTGGCCAAAACCATCCAAACCCTCTGATCCGAGGACCATCTGGGTATGATCCAGCTCCCCAAAGGCCCCACAAAAGCCCAAAAATTAAATTTTGGACTGTATTTTAGGATGGTCCCGGTACCTACAGGAAGGACCCGGGTACCCCCACCCCCCCGGTAGCCATTAAAAATCCGATTTCTGGATTGTCCCGAGTCCGGGGCAAGGGCCCCAGCTTCTCGGTCACTTCTTAAACCCCCCCTAAGCCAGATTTCAGGCTAAGCCAAAAACTTCAAAACCCAAACAACCGTGATAGCCAACATGGCAAACAGTGGAGGACTTACTCAGCCAAAAAGGAGAGCGAGGGGGGGGTTGGCAAGCCTAGGGGGACCGGAGGGCCGGGTAAGCCCTACGGGATCCTTCCAGGTGGGACCCTTACTACTACCCTATATTTTACGGCTTATTTGTTAAGAATTTTATAAGTATGCTTAAATGTCTGGTGACATATAATATTTATTCACGAGAAAAAGATTTTGGAATATCACTTTATATAGCGTTGAAAAATTTATAGAAATAAAAACAAAAAAAAAACATTTCGTTCCAGTTGGTATACAGCTATACAGTTTAACGTTGTTTTTATCCTAATAACAAATTTTTATTTTTCCAGGGCACTTTAAATTAAGTATTGTACTTTAGAATTACTCATATAAAATAAACCAATATACTACTGGGAAACCTAAAGAAAATATAAAAAAAGTTTACCAAAAATTTGTTTAGTGAAATAAGCCATTTTTATTTATAGATATAGAACATCCCATTTATTGTATATTTTGATTCTATATAAAATTTAAAAACCTTTTGGTCATTCATATGCCTAAGTAGGGAGTGTCCATTAATTACATAAGACATTTTGGGTGGGGGGTAATGTCACCTATTTTCACCTGAGAGAGAGAAAGGGTCTCAGCAAACATCACGTAATTTGTTATGCGCAAGACACAGCAAAAAATTGCGGAAAAACCTGAGTAAAATTTAAAAAAAAATGTTTCTACACTAAAATATAGTTAATACGGTAAGCTAGTTTAACACAATAATATTTTCTCACTATGATTCTTGACTACGTTCTTAGTAGTTTTAAATACTAGTAAATTAATAAATCTGACGCAATCAAGCACAAATTAAAGTATTTACACTAAAAATACGCATTTTGAAAAACTATACGTAAGATTAGGAAGGGGAGTCAAGCCAAACCTGACGACATCTTACCAAGGGGAGAAGAAGGGTCGAGAAATTGCCAAAATCGCCTCACGTAATTACTGGACGCCTCGCCTCCTTAACAAAAAATAATTTAAATTCATTTTACATTTCCAGTTTAACTATTTAAAAGCTATTTAATAAAAAGTACCTATTACAGATGGTACTATAAGGTACAAATTTGGTGGTGATACACGCCTGGAATGATCGATCTGGATACTAATGTAAGTACTGGCTCAACTGTACGACGCTTGGGGAAAGATGCTATAAAAGAACTTCCAATTCTACAGGCAAGAGCGGACTCAATTGCAGCTAGATTTGTTTTCAACAAACCCTACAAAATTAACACAAAAGAAACAATATCAAAAAAGGACGAGTCTAAAAGAACTTTTAACCTCTACACTGACGGCTCAACGACCAAGTGGGGTACGGTTGTGGCATATACTCATCAACTTTAAACCTGAAAATTGGCTGGAGAATGGGTACTGAACCCAGTGTGCTTTAATCCAAACTGACGGCCATAACCATAGCAGCTCACGAAATTAAAAGTCGCAATAATACCAACCATACTATTTGTTTCAATAACACTAAAATCTTGAACTTCAATTTTCTTTATTTGTTAATTGATACACAACGTTTAGATTAGTGATGTATCTTCAACCGGTTTCAAGTTATAATTAAAAACTATTCTTAAAAAGCTACGACTTGTATACTATCCGACTTTTTCACGGTTTGGCAATGGCTGCCAGATATTCGGAATGTTAGGTTTGCTAAATACATTTTGGTTGTTTGCAATTATTGCATCTTCTTTAAAATTTCTTTTCTTTCAGTTAGTTTCTATATGAATAATTTTTGCTTTCGACCTTTGTATGCGGTGTTGTTTTTTAACTTTAATTTTGAGTCGTTTTTCTGTTTCCCTGATGTATACCTTACCACATTCACAGGAAAAAAGAAATGACACATTAGTAGAATGCACCACCCTGTTGCAGGATGAAGTTATGGAGTTGTTGGAGCTGTTTCTACTTTCAAGTGAAAGATTAGTACTATGTGCACTATGCGCAGGATGATTGACTTTCCATGGTTTCCATCGTTTTCTTCAGTGTTTGCAAATATTTATATAAAATGGTTTGTGGAACACCCAATTAAAACTGCACTAATCAAACTAAAAGTTTGGCTAAGATATGTTGACGATACTTTTATTGTATGGACAGGAAAAGACCAAAAACTTGAAGGTTTCTTAAAACATCTAGATTGTCTCCGACCCTGTATCAAATTAACAATGGAGAAGGAGCGAAATTCGGTTCTACCTTTCCTCGACGTTTTATTTAAACGAAATAATGGTGGTTATATACAAACCTCGGTATTCGGAAAACCTACCCACACTGGACAATATTTACACCAGAATTCTAATCACTCTAAAAGGACGAAACAAGAGATCATACGTACTCTATATAACCGCGCAGTGACCTTATGTATCAATAAGAGATCCCTGCAAGGTGAAATAAGTAATATAACTTAAGATCTTCAACAGAACGGCTACAGTGAGAGACTAGTTAAGGAAACAATCGACAAATATCAAAGTAAAACAAAAAAAGGATCCACAGAATCATGAATAAGTATAATATTAAAACAGCACTTAAATCCTAAACCACTTTTAGAAGTATTTTTACTAAGACGAGAACGAACAAAACTATTTCAAATAATGACTGCATTCATCAAAATCCCTGAAAATGTAGTGAGGTATTTATACAGACAGTGGACAAGCACTACTAACCCTAAAGAGACTACGCATTACTTCAGGACCTGTACTAGAATGTCACCATGACTTGACTAATATCTCTCAAAATAACATGGTCAACTTAACATGGATTAAATGGCATGACGTATATAAAGGTAATTATACCACTGACTCTCTGGCCAAGGCGGATGCGGGATGAAAGCTTGTCGGTCCCGTCCTCACCATTGGATTCACAACAGCAGCGATAACAGACATTATAAAACTATACTCCCATCGTTTGTTTATATAAAAGCGGAATGAAATTACAAACTACAACCTTGCAAAACAAACCTAAAGCTGACCCGAATGCAGTTGATGATGCTTAAAAGCATTTTTTTCTTACCATGTTTGAAGCACACTAAAAATCTAGATTTTCTTCGATACCACTTCCGTAGCTTAAAGGCAACATTAATTCAGAGTTTACCACCAAGTACATCAGTGGCTCAATAAGAAGAAGAATCCGCCTGAGTGGAAATGTAAGAAAATCGGGAAATGCCTGGGACCACATGTGACATCGCGTCCCGCCACCCATTTTACCCACTTTTAGTTACTTAAACACAAAAGCTTTAATTGCCACACATTAAAGTTGTTATATTTTTGAATCAGTATATTTGTAGAAATTTAAATATACACTTACATGTCATTGTCTTAGCTTGGTTATTAATAGCAACTTTTAAAACATATTTTCTACAGCCCAAAAAAATTTGTAAAAAACTTATGTAGAAGATAGCGGTTATGTCGTGTAAAAATTTTACTTATTTTATTCCAGTTTCGGTATGGATCAAAGGTATCAAAACATAATATATTTATTTATTAATGATTTATTGTGGAATTCAAATATGAAAAAACGGCACTCTATCTGTAAGTACTATTAGTCAGTTATTAGACGTTCCCAGCTTTATACACCCATGCTGATTTTACAAGTTTTTGTTAATATGTTAAACTTTAATAAAATATATGCCACTGTCATGAACAGTCTGATAAAAATTAGAACCGCTATATATTTTTATTGTTTAAAATAAAACTAATCTATAAAAACTATCATTTTTTAAGCCAAGATTTTATTTTCTGATTTTATCTACTTTCAATACAGATAAACGTTTTAAATATGTTTTCTATTATTAACTACTGAATAATAAATCGTTAATTATAAGAGATAACGTACATTTTTCTGCAAATTTACTTTGATCAAATAATTGTTTTTTTAAAATCTTTTACCAAAACATATGTGTTATTTTTAGACTAACTGCTGCCACCAGTGCTTCTAAAATTACCCCTATCCTTACTTTTTCTTTCAGATTTTTTAGGACATAAGGTTTTTTTAGATAGTCATAAAAATATTGGTATGCCACCTATCCCAAAAAGGAATCCAAATTTTTTTTCTATTTTATCTAAGATTTTGCCATAAAACCTATACTTTAAAATTAATTTTATTATACACATACAGAGGCTTAAATTATATTTTTAATAATTGTTAGATAAACGGAACATAAACAATAAAACAATAATAACAATAAAACAAAAGAAGGATAGAACACTTAGAATCACTTAATGTTTAGTCAAAAATAGCTCACAAATGTTCAAAATGGTTTCAATTTCGATGCATTCATTCAATTTAATTTTCGGTAGAAAAAACCGCTGCTTCTAGTTCATGTGTTTTAAACTAAGCATTTTAAGAACAGCTATTCATTGAAAAAAACATAAAACAATCCTTTAAACGCGTCTTAAAACATTTATATCGGTTAAATGGTTCCGGAGATATTATATTTAAATAATAAACAATGCATTAGCCTCTCCCTCCCTTATTATGACGAATACGCACCAAAATAACGCGGAATCACCCAGGCCATCAGATGATGTTTTCAAAGTTATAGCTCATCGTCCAACTTTCCGAGATAGCGTGATCTTTATGTTTCTTCATAGCATTTACGTCCCCTGGCGGACAAATTTTGAATTTTGATATGATATGATATGATATATCTATTTCTAAACCAAGCAGCAAAATTACAATAAACAAAAAAATTAAAATACAATACGAGGTAAAATATGGTGGTAATAAGAACACTTATATAAAAATTAATAACTTAATTTAAATGTTCTATATGACCCCCGTTATTTTCGAAACATGATCTTTAACCCCTCCTCAGCCTTTCTAAGCTCGCCGATATTATTTGAGGTTCTTGGTTAAGACGATTAAATTCATTTACAATTTTTTCTCTCATTTCTTCCGTGTTTGTGTTCTCATTTTGGTATTTTTTTTTATCTTGGGACAGCCAACGAAGGCTGATGCCTAAGTACTAACGTACCGTGGGTGTCTTCAGTGTGGTTTAGAGGAGTTTGTTCACACGGGACTTAAATTTTTGGAGTTAGGGAAGGAAAACCTTTGCGGGCGCAATTCCATATCTTGCCTCTTAAGGGGTGAAGGGAAAAAGGGAAGTTCGGGGCCTCTCTAACTAAACGGTAAAGGATGCATAAAAGTTGCACGACGTTTTGCTCTGTTGAGAGCAGCCGAGAAAATTATCGGCCCCAAATCCCCAGCGAAGCCGTGAAAATACCTATAAGAGCGACAGATCCCCCTACAGCTCGACGGTGGGAAGAAGGGGGCCTTTCTGTGAGCTTTGGTTATTAATAAGACGGGCCTTTTTTGAATGGAGTCCAGAATGCTAAGTGTTGTAGGGGACCCTTCCCCAGACATGAGAACAATATTCTAAAGAGGGCCTGATTTGGGATACATACAAGTGTACAGATTGGGAAAGTATTTTCTGGCTCGGAAAGAAATCCAATCTTTTTTTTAAGCTGCCGAAGCTATGGATAAAATGTTTTGTGCCAGTTGAGGTTATTCTCAAAAAAGCCGACAAGATTAAACGACTCTTTTTCCAGGACTTGGCCCTCATATGTAAGGGGTGGCATTTGCAGACTTTTTCGCGACAGCGGCGCTTGTTTTTGAGGCAAAACTGAACAAGATTTTGGCCAATCAAAATAAGTTTGAGGTCTTGTGAAAAGTTCGCATTGACCTGCGCTTGTTTTCGAAATCAAAGGTTCATGGCTTAAAAAATTTAATACTGAGTGGGTGTACTATCGTCAAAAACTATGAATGGGATTAATTG